>JBBPJW010001131.1:0-15189 GCA_038088935.1 Pulveroboletus aff. viridisquamosus
CGAGCCCGCCTACCCGTCCCATCACTCCCCGCCCACCACTTCCCCCTCCCCCCCCGCCTCCCTCCACAGGCCTCTCTCCCAGTCCCAGTACGCGTCCTTGGCCACTTCCGAGCCCGCCGGTCCATATTCCGCCACTCGCCCAGATCCCTCCCACCACCGCTCCGTGTCCTCGTCCGGCCCACACGACTTTCCACTCGCCCACTCCTACTCCTACTCCGCCTCCGTCTATCCATCCGCCTCCTCCCAGAGCCACCTCCGCCCCACTCCTCCCCTCGACCCCACCTCCCCCCACTCCTCCAGCTCCACCCCCTCCAATGCGACTCCTCCCCATCACGCCTCCCTCTCAGACTCCCTTCCACAGCTCGAGTGTGTTCGCGTGTCCCGCGGCGTTGCGCCGCCCGTCCAGTTGGCTGCCCCCGACTACTGGAGGAAACCGGCACACACCGTGATCAACTCCCTCAAGACTGCCCCCAGTGCCGTCCTAGATCTGCCCGAGCCCAAGCTCGGCGCCAACGCTTACCGCGGTCCACCCGCAAATCTCGGTTCGCTGACGTCTGTCGCCAGTGCCCCCACCCCGCTCGTATCACCCAACCCCCTCTATCCGCTCCTTGCACCCGAGGACGCCGACCTCAGGCTTCCCTCCCTCAAACCTGCTCCTGGTCCACTCAGGTTGCCCCCCATTACCGAGATGTACCGTTCCTCCTCTCCCATCTCTGCCCAGTCACCCGACACCTCCCGTGGAACTACCCCGAGCTCAACGAGGTCCTCCCCGCCCCTGACTCACAACATGCCCCCTCATCTCCATTCGATCTCGACCTCTCCGGAAGGCGACGAGCCTGTCACCGAGGGGGACAAGACCGAGCTCACCCATCTTTTCAAGGGTGCTTCTCTCATCGACAGGGGGCGCCATGCCGAGCTCATCCGCCACTTGCTCGTCAAAGTCAACGAGCGGTACAAGGAGCACTTTGGATCTCCAGAGCCTCACTCTCCGAACTCGTTCACCCGCAGTCTGTCGGCAGATGTCGAGATGGCTTACTAATTCATCTTGTCCATGTGTTCCCGCTCTTCCCTTGCTTTGAACTCAAAGGTATTATTCCCCTTATGTTGTGATGTGATGATACAAAGAATGCAATTCTGGTACAACGAGCGGCGTTTGAGCGTACACGTAAACTAGCTAGGCAGGACTAGGTGCGTTTCAGCGTGAGTTTAATCTTGGGAGCAGCGCCAGAAGGCGTCAGCGAAGACTCGACCTCGTCCATGGCCAGCAGTGGGGGACTCGTCACGAGAGGAGACGGAACAGCGGTGTTGAAACCAAACGCTGCGTTCTGCGAGGGCTTGTTGAAACCACCCAAACTCGATCCGCCTGGCGTCGCAGGCGGTGGACTCGTGGCAGATGGCGTCCCGGGGACAGGCGGGGCCCCGCTGTTGAACTCGGCCCATCGGGGGCACTTTCGGTTCGTCTCTGCAGGAACGCATGAGTTCGAAAGCCGACCGACCCTGGACTACGTCACGTACTCATATGCCCCATCTGACCGCAGTGTCCACAACGCCGCTGCAACACGCAGGGGTAAGCGCATCACACGACGGCAGAGCAAAAAAAAAAAAAGAGGACTACCGTCGTATCGGGTTTCAATGGCCGGGTGAGTTGCATCGGGGTACCACCTTCTTTCACGATCTTTGCGTTCTTGCGGTGTAACCGTCGTTCCTGGTTCTTCTTCATTCTCGCAATGCGCTCTTCCAACCTGACCATGCCGCCACCGTGAGATCACAGAGGTTGGCAAGACCATCAATGGCGCGACGTACCGCTTCCTGTATCGCTTGTCCGTGTCCGCGTCGCCGGTCGGCGCGAGGTTATCAGCCAGGGTGGCCTCTTCCTCGATCGCATGCCGGGCACGGACATACGCGCGAATAACAGCAGCATCACGAATGATTTCCGTTTGCCACTCGTCATCGACCTGGAGGACGATGAGCGCCGAGTTTCTCAGTCGACTCTGATGTGGGACCGACCAAGCGCTTTATCCGTAGCACCTTACGGTTGCTTTCCAAACCCATACTCATCTCTCGATCCCTTTCCAACGACGATCCTCGACTAAACGCCGGAGAGGCCGGTCGCCCAGGAGCAGGCGACATGGCAGGGGAGGTAGGAATATCCATTTTCGTCGCCTGCCTTTGCGCAGGTTTTTTCGGTTCCGGAAGGGGCACTGGCTCGTCTTCGGGCGTCAGCTGGGGCTCATCCTTGCGACTCAGCGAGTCAAATTGCGCCTTCCATATCCTCTCAATTTCAGACTTGTAGATCTGTTGTTGCTCGGCAACGTTGTATCTGTGAGCAGATTTCGGTCGGTTTTCAGCCTCGGCTGGAAATCGCGTCAACAAAGGTTTGGATCGCAAAGCAGCCAGCGCACCAAGCTTTTGTTCGTAGTCCTCGCCAGCCTTGACAAAAATGTCCTTCATGGATATACGAATAAAGCTAAACGCCTCCCCTCTGCCAGAGGGATCACCATCGCCATGTAGCCGAAGCATGGCCTTGGCTTGGGTAGCAAAAAGGAAATTCTTCGTCGTGATCCATGGGGCGAGCTGTTGCTCGATCGAAAGCTTGGATTCACCCTCGTCGTCCTCCGTTTGTTCCGCAGACTGTGTGTACCCCAGATCCTGCAAGTGACGTTGTCCTACTTGCATGCTTTCCATCAAAACAACCTGTTCAGGCCCCACCATCTTGAGCATGTCTGCATCACTAGGAATGGTCACTGTGGCCTTCAGGCGCCAAAATCCCTGATGGGGTCCTCGACGATGGTACTCCATGAACTCCTTCAGTCTTTGCCGCATCTGAAGCTCGTTCTGATCTGGAAAGTACTTCATGAGACGTGAAATCTTGAGACGCTCTTCAACACTCTTTCTAAGGAGTTTGAACGCGATGATCTGGAGCCTGTATTTGATAGTATTGGTTATCTTTCGTGAGTGAGGACCCGGAACCTCTGTTACAGGATACGTCTGCCCGATCACGAAGAGATTCTTGATCTCCCGTAGGTAATATTTCGTGTCCCCTTTTGTCGTACTCCTGATGTTGTTCCATAAGCCTGGGTAGACGGCAAGCTACGAAGCACTTCGCACCTCACAGCAAGAAAATCGGTGGGATAGGGTCTGTGGCGAAAGAGCGGTGCGCGCACCAGGTTGTTATAAAGAGCAGGAAAAGTTTGCGCAGGATAGACGTAACCAAACTTCATAAACGGTGATTCATCCTGTGGCTCAAGCACGAACGGGACGCCAAGGTCGAGCTAGGAATCCCTCGTCAGCACGAGTTGCTTCGCGATCGGCTGAAACCTACTCTTGGCATGTAATCATCTCTTTCATCTTTTTTACGATAATAATTGACGAGTATGCTACCCATACCGAAATTTGGTATAATGGGAGGATGCTCCTCCTGAAATAAAGTGAGCCAAAACTTGACCCAAAAGGATGAGTTGGGCAAAACGCACAGAGTATTCCCAAAGAACAAAGTTACTAGTATCCTTTAGAGTGAGATCGCTCGTCTTGTGGAGCCCTTCGCCAATATTACCGCCCTTCCCGATCTTTCGCCCTGCTTTGTCCTTTTTCTTCTTCGCAGTCCGCACTTTGCTGAAACGAATTTCGATGTTGGTAGGGAACTGCAAGGCGGGTCGGTGGAACGAACGCGCTTCTTGCTTGGAAAGTCGAGTCTTGTACTGACGACGTAGTGTTCAAAGATACGCTTCAAGAACGTTCATGGAAAGACTCACGAACGGTAACTGGAGTTTCTGAGCAGGGTACGCGTGTTCCACGACCAGTTGACCGAAAGTCTGACGGACGCGATGCCGACCACCGTCCTTGGCAACTTCATACAGGTGATCGTTTGAAAGGTTGAATTTGTCGCGCGATTGTACATTGTCTGCTCTTAGCCTCTTTCGCGGCCTGACTGTTTCTACGGCTAAAAAAATAACAATAAGTGCTCATCCAACTCATCCGCAAAACCACTTAAAGCATACTTGTAGGTCGCTCCTCTATCACAAAATCCTCCTCGTTCAATTCCAAGTGAGTAAAGTCACGGAACGGTGCTCCGGGGCCCCATATAATGCTTTGTGTCCATGCACCGGACTCGAGGGATTTATTCGCTGGGGTGGTTAAATTGTCTGTCTCCTGGGTCAGAGACCGAACAGTCCTGTTGGGTGCGTACACGATGTCCTCTTCCCAGTTCGACAATAACACGAGGTCAAAGTTTCTGTCATGCAAAGGTAGTGTTATGGGCAGTGCTGAATTTTCGCGCTCCTAGGAGGTATAAGCAACCCTGAGGGTCAAATCGACGGTGTCATTACCTCGATGGCCTTTACCAAGTCGTTCTCGATGCTTCCAGCGGAAACGGCCTCTTCAACGCGCTTGCTCTCGTTCTGACGCTGAGTATCGCCAGCAACAGCCTCCAGAAAGCCCCGAGGGACCTCCCTCTTGCGCGGATAAACACCCTCGGCTGAGCGGGGTCGACAAGAAGTATCACGAACGAAAAGTGCATTTTCACTGACCGGTAAGGGGCCGCTTCGTCACTCTTGACTTCTTCCTCGTATAGCCCTTGAACAAGTCCGAGAAATCGAGAACCTTGTCTCTCTCAAAACCGGGGAACCGTTCATAGACCGACTTTGGTCTCTCGATGAACCGC
Organism: Pulveroboletus aff. viridisquamosus; assembly: GCA_038088935.1. Classification (NCBI taxonomy): domain Eukaryota; kingdom Fungi; phylum Basidiomycota; class Agaricomycetes; order Boletales; family Boletaceae; genus Pulveroboletus; species Pulveroboletus aff. viridisquamosus. The sequence goes on from JBBPJW010001131.1 coordinate 4,661, forward strand.
TTTACGATCCTCATGCGCTTTTTCTTGAGTCGCATCGAGGTTGGAGATTGGGCTTCGACTTTGACGACGTCACCAACGAAAGACTCGTTCTCAAGTTCCCTGTCCACTTCATCCTCATAGTCCTCGCCTTGATCCGCGCCGACAGCCTCCTCGTCTTCGTCCCATTTATCATTGTAAATCTGTGAGGCATCCAACGCAGGCAAGCCGGTAATTCCAAGGCTGCTAGTGAGGCCACTGCCTGTTGGTAGAGACAAGCCCTGGAGAACGTTGTTGAGCGAGAAACCCGTCAAAGTCGAGATGGCATCGGTCTCTTCCTGAGTAAATGATATGCATGAGAACGATCACCTCGTCTAGAGTAGATAGTAAACATACTTGATTGCCCATGTCGGCGGTCATGCACGAAGCGACCCCGAGCTCTCGAGGGCACCAATGACTGATTAGGTAATGCTGGAGTCGTTCACCGCCAACCGGGCATGCGCGTCTCCAGCACTTGCACCCCTACTTCCACCATGTCCATGTCAAAAGAAATCTCAGAAAAGCTAGAAGCAAGCATCTGTTCATCATTCATGTTACATATACTGACACACCTCTCAGGCTTTCCGAGCGGGAGTTGCCTCTGGGGCAGAAGACATCATCTTTCACATCTTCCCAACCAAGGTGAGAGCGTACAGACAACGACGCTCGCGCTACTGAATGCAGTGTAGATAATGTGCGAAACACGAGATAGTGTTTTAACACCCACTAACACCGCACAGCGAGCTATCGACCATTATTGAGAATGCCAACACCCAGGATTCGCCGTACAACATGTCACAGGCCGCCACGTCTACGGATCCGCGGGTGTATCCACCACCTGGTACACCCGACTCCAATGGTCCTTTACCGAAGCGGAAACGTGTGGAAGATGGCGTTGTGCCGCTGATGAATGATATCGTAAACGCGAGGTATCCTGAACTCGTCCATGCGAACAAGCATATCTTGAAGCTCCAAGAAACTATTAAAGCAGAATGTGCACTACTTTCAGACACTTGTGTAAGTCAGCCCAGTCACCTACTCTCCCTGCATACTGAGATGGATATAGGACAGGGTCAAGCTTTGGGTTAACTTGACAATGCCAAAGTGTGTCCGAATTTATCTAGTGTATGGAACAAATATACTGACTTTCCACCTCAGAATAGAAGAGTGGGTTTACATCTGACATGGTGCCCGTTGGCTTTCTGAACTCTCGTCTTTTTTTTAGTGGGGATAATTTTGGTATGTACCAGCAATTTTCTGTTGACCGCGCCAATCGACCACACGATTGGTAGGTGTTCAGATACAAGAAGGTAATTGTCTACGAGCGACATTTGCTATATCCTGATCTCCTGTTCCAGAGGTCCTCAATGAGCTACTCCGCTCCCAGGAGAGTGCATACAACATTCGTGACGGCGTGCGACAAAACTACTTGGCTCGGGCCAAGATATGCTCAAAGCTTATCAAGTATCCCAACGTCGAAGATTACGCGGTGTGTCTTCGAGTCTACATTGTGATTAATTCTCACCTTGTCATAGCTTGCCCTGAAAGAGCACGATGAGAAACAACTTTTCTTTGCTCGCCAGAATCTCGTTGATATTAGAAACATTTATGCCGTGATAATGGACATTCTGCATAAAAACATCGCCAAAGTGAGTATGACCGTTTTCGTGGGGTGTCCTCGAGTTAACTCGGAGTAGATACGCTCGCCAAGGGGAAATAACAGAGCCGGTCTATACTGAGGATTAGACGCGGATGTTGCTGCACTCTTTACGGTTAAATTGTGCAGTTATCGTAGCACTAGTGTGAGAACGAAGTAGACACAGTCATCCTTGCCCACTCCCTTGACATTACTCTTCAAGTCATCTAGGGGGTTTTTTTTTTCCAAGTCCATTCTGCTTACACTGAGATGGTCTTGAAGATGTTGAAACCGTCCAACGCCGTGCTAATAATTGTCCCAGGAATCTGGGGATGCCAATGCACTTCCTTGACATCTCTCTGCCCCTGATGAACGAAGAGTAGTTGTGGCGGGATTTTCGGACCATCTTCTTGTGCTTCGTTCGTTGATAAGCCGATTTCCTCGTCATCGTGTTCAACTCCCAAGTCCCAAAGCGTAACCTGATCATCGGCTCCTGAGGCGGCGAATATGGAGTCCTCCGTTGGATGCCATTCGATGGAGGTGATAGGACCATTATGCCACGCAAACATGGCAACGGGGCTAGGGACTTGGCGAGGCAGTCTGAGGAGAAATGAGCGGGCTCTTGCTGTGGAGATCAGAGGGACCACTCACCCCGGCTTGCTGACATTCCGAAGATCCCACACCTTGATTGTACCGTCATCGCCGCCGCTGATCAGCAGGTAATTCGTACACCTGTTCCAGCTGATAACGTTCACGTCACTCTCGTGCGCAGGATCAATGCCAGTGACACTTCGCCGTCCCTTACTCCGCACGTCCCATATTTGAATGCTACAATCGGCTGAACAAGACGCGAAGACAGTGGGTTCCGACGGGCTCCATTGGATGTCTTCGACACTAGACGTGTGAGAAGTGAAAGGCTGCGTAAGGGCATTGAACCCAGTGGGCGACGATGTGGTGAGATATATTTTTGAGTGGATGTCTCCAGTAAGCAGCCGGAGCGCGGACGGGTTGGTTGCTGCTGACGCGGCCCAGTCCATGGCGAACCCTTCGGCACGTCCATGGGAATTGATGGTAAAGGACGGCTTATTTGTCCGAGACTTTTCCCAAGCATACCCAGATATGTCAAGGGACTCTATGAACGGTCGGATGTCCCATATGTAAACCTTGCCCGTTTCAGCCCACGTTGCTACGTAGTACGGTTGTGAGACGGGAACCAGGGGTGTGGAGAGTGGAAGGGGCTGGGCACGGAGGCGGTTGACACCACCGTTGTGGGATACGGAACGAACCTCGAGAACGGCATCCTCGTCGAGAGTGTCGTCGTCGTCGTCCTCCTCCTCCTCCTCCTCGTCATCTATGATCGGATGTAGTCAGACGGGCCAGTAGAACTCACGCAGAGAACGAACCTCCGTCCCGTTGAGTACGATGTAAGGAGCTCATCTTGAATACAGACAGCTCATTTTGATCAGCTCTGGCAGCCTGCGTTCCGGCAACGACGTAAGCCGTTGCAGGGTATTTCTGCCGTCCGTCACCAAGGCCATCGCGCAAGACGTCGAAAGATAAGCACGACCAGGTCACATCCATCGAGTGACGCATGATGTAGACCGAATCATCCGGCTCTAATATTTCGTCTTTCGCCAGAACATGCGTACCAGGTATGAACGCCTCCAGGCGGTGGGGTTGTTCCTCAGGTTCTTCGGCAGTAGGGAGGACCTCATCTATGTCCATTCCTGGTAGAGAAGCACGACGGGAGATGTGTTACAACGATGGGGGATACAGAAGCATTTGTGCTTTTGCTCGTACCGTCCGAAGCATCGGCATCTACGACGTCCTCGTCTGACTCGAGCTCATCCTCCCATGCGTCTTCAAACTCGCCAATGTCGTCGACTGAGGGACCATCACGCCTTTCGAAAGGACGAGGGTTCTTTGCGTGGACAAGTCCATCGGACGACGAGCCTGCCGCAGAACGCTTGGCCATGTCGACCTGTAAAGTCGTTGCGCAGAGGACGCGGCATCGATGATCAGATACAAAAATAAATAAACAAATAATTGCAAAAAAGTGCTGCCGACGTCTGCGCCATCCCTCGGCCGTCGTACGCGTTCCCCTCCGCTCTACGCCTATATAAAGGGCGTCCGTAGCTGAACACATACAGTACCCACTCTCGCCCTCTTCGCCATGTCCACACAGATTCTTCTTCCACACGGGTACGTCCCTGCTTCCGTTCTCCCTAGCCCAATGCCCATATACCGCTCCTCAGTTTCGGCTATGTTCCCGCATCTCTCGCTTCCCTGGGCTGGGTGCTCGTCTGGCAGACAATACTCGTCATCAAGGCGCGTAAACGGGCTCACATTGCGTACCCACAGTGTACGTACCACACGTGAACCAGCCTGTCGTTCGTTTGATGCATAAAGGGGCATGCAGTGTATGCCGAACAGGCAGAGGTCAAGGCCAGTCCAGCGGCCAAGGAGTTCAACTGCACCCAACGTTCGCCGTCCTGTCTCTTTCTGTGTAATCCGAACTCATGCACCCCCCAAGGAGCCCATCAAAACACGCTCGAAGTTGCACCCATCGTCATCATATCGTGAGCTTATCCTTTCCCGACTCTGTCCGCGTCGACCCATGTATCATTCACGCAGTACGCTGGTTTTCGGCTTAAAGTGTCCCCATGCTGCTGCTATGCTGTGCGGTTCGTTTGTCGCAGGACGCGTCGTCTATACCTTGGGCTACAAAACGGGAGGCCCAGCTGGCGTACGTGAATCGGTCCTTGCAGCCCGTCGTTTTGGCTCACGAAACACCTAGCGTCTGCCTGGCTCGTTCATAGCAAACGTGTCATCGACTGGTAGGCGAGACCGTGATTCTTGGCGTGTGGTTATTCTCATCGTTTTGCAGCACTTCTTGCCTGCGCATCCTATACGGCTTACCTTCTATGGCCGTCTGCTTGACTCGTTGGTCACTGTGCCGATTAGCAAGGGATAAGTTCATTTCCCCCGCAAAGGTCGAACGAACGGCAGGGGTGGTGTACGAGTACTTCTTGTCATTACATTTGCCCCTGATATGACGCCCTTCATCCGAGTCTCCTGAACTGGCTGAGCGAACGTTGCATGCCACTCACGTTGTGGGTGCCAGTCAGAGAGTACATAGAGGAGGTCATGTCCCCCGCAGGAGGATGTGTGCATTAACTGGCAAAGCTTGAGGCGTGACAGCCAGCCTTGGGAGCACATTGCTCCTGTGTGTACTTTGTGGCCTCCCCCGTCTCTAAGACGAACAGACCATCCACGAAGACGACCGTCTTCGTACGTTTTCCATGTCCGAATCGCCTCGCCGTCTCTCCTTTCCTTCATCCTCGGAGGAATTCGCCCTGCCTTCAAGCAAACCACACGTCTCCCCCCTAGCAGATGACGGGCCCGCTAGCCCACTCTTCCTCCGTTTTCGTCGTCCATCGCTGCTTCCCAAATCATCGAGTTACTATGCAGAAAACCGCAGTCATAGTCCACTTGCTATATCTTTTACAATGTCGTCAAGTAGGCACGGAAGCACGAACGGAGAAGAATCAGAAAGCGACAGAGAGCGCATGTACATGGAAAGTTCACCGTCAAGCAGCTCGGGCAACCCAACACCTCCCATTGTTATGCCAACCGAAAACGACACAGAGGAAACTCGTGACGAAAGTGACAAGGTGCCTTTGAACCCCTCGACTCCGCCATCGAGTCGAAACCTGAACATACTCGACAACGATTCGCCCTTCGGCTCTGGTGCAGTTGCGGCGAGGCGCCTGACATATCCGGTGAGTAGCATTGTCATACACAACCACCTGCGAACCTTATCGACCGCTCGTCATGGCTGAAGCTGAAACCCCCAAGGATACTGAACTTATTAGCCGAGTCTCGCCCAGAGGAGAATGAAGTCAAGTCCGAGGCTGCCTTCCAACGTCTTCTGGCATCATGTTCTGGCCTTCCGCTGCAACCTCATACGCCACGAGCACCATCTGATAGAGGGCGGTATCCAGAAGAAGTTGGCGACGAAGAAGTGCACGGGGAGGGGTCGCTGAGCGATGACGATGACGTCGATGCGATATTCATGCTCGACCCTCAGGGCGAACATACGGCCGTGAAGCCCTGTACCCCCGCGCAAAGCGTGAATGGAGACGATCCTCCTGCATCTCTTATGGGGAGTCCCATGGTCGTGGCGATGGATGTGGATGCCGTATGGGCTCGTGTTCCTTGTACCTCTACCAGACTCATGTTCTTCCTAGCCATTGACATCGCCATCGATGGCTTCAACCCCGGCTTCTGTGCAGTGGCGGTACACCCCCCCTCCAACCACTAGCGCAGTCCGCTCAAATAAACGGAAATGTGAGTATCCCTACGTGAGACAATGACAAGGTTCACATGTGTATACACAGTTGACGATCGGTATGACCCGTACCCTACCGCGGCAAAACGAAGAGCGGTATCGCCCTCGATATCTTATCTACGAGAGTCCCATCCATCGCTATCCTACCCTCGTACCCCAAACGGGAGACCGTCGGTTCCTATCCCCTTGTCTATTCCTGTTCCGACATCCAGTTCGGCAGCATCATCTCCGACCATTACCGGATTTCCGTTCCCCAGCTATTCGAATTCTCGCCAAGTAGGAATTGGGTCGATGAGCGTATCTTCCAGCCCCATTCTTCGTCCTACGATAGGACTTGCCAGCCCGATATTACGTCCGATTCCAAGGCATAGACGGGGGTTAGATGGTGAAGAAAGGGATGTTGAAGGGGCGGGGGAAGGCGTCAATGGTCTGACACTTGACTGAACCATGCGCTGCTCTTGTCGACAGTGTCGTGATTCCACAGAGAGCATCCCTTTACAAGGTAGGTAAAAGAGTCATGTAATGTAGTGATGTTTGGAATATGTATTTACTAGCTGCGGGGAACCCACGCAGAGTGCAGGTCACAGGCTCTCATAATATATGTGGTCAAACTTTTATCTGTAAAATTCTTGAAATATTAAGTGTAGACATCACATAACAGTACAGTAGCCTAGTAGTTGCCATTGAAAAGACTGAATATGTGAAATCAATCCAAAAGTTCTGCAGGATATACAATATTTTTAGTAACTGGCTACTCTGAGGTAAGTTTCCAGATTACTTTAAAGTGATCAACAGATATAACTATAATTTGAGAGATAGCAATATAAAACTGGCCATAAGTTGTGCAGGTTAAATTTGTCCCTCTGTGGCTTCACACTGGTGATAATGATAACATTGTTCAAGTTGAAAATGACATAAAGCATGAGGAGACTAACAGTGTGCAGTAAAATAACTTTCAAGTTACTGCTTTTGGAGCTATTGTCATATTCTATGTAAATCTAGCCCTTGCACCATTGTACATTTAACTTGCACCTACTAAGCTCCTAACTCCCCATGTCACTCTGGCATTCTGCCTTCACTTTTTCCTGCACCTACTGTGCCATATGTATGCTCATGCCTGATCAATGTTATTAGTTCTCCAGTTCTTCACCACTGTTTTGCTTTAGTATTATGCATCCTGTTATGTTAGACCTGGGTAGGGGCTAGTGTAGACCTTGCTGGTGAGGATCAAGGGATGGACTTTGATAAAGGGGTCAGTCTTGAGTAATGAGTGATGGCAACAAATGCAGGGTTGTGCCAAAGTTGGATGCTATAATGACTTGTACTTGACACTGGAGACTGCCAGGACAGAATCAGGGATGAATTCTGAGTACTAGGTACAAGGACTAGGAGTATGTGAGAGATCACAAGGTAGAAGTAGCATAGAGAGAGAGGAAGGAAAGAATATGCTACTTTATAGTACAGTAAATAAGGTTCAGACTCAGTTGAATGAGTCATAGTTGGTAATAATAATGATGAAGCACTGAGTAAGTGATCCATGTGGAAACAGATGGAATGTGATGGAAACGGATGCTTACAAAGAAGTGCTAAGTTAGAAGAGAAAAGAATGGTTTGAACACAAGAAGTCTGAAGCTACAGTAGACAAAGACAAAAAGTAAAGAATTGTAACATTACTCCCTGTTTATGGTTGAGTGACCTCATGAGACAAATTAAAAGGTGCCATAAGAGGCACCTGGGGAGCCTGTGATATTGGCCCAGCCAATGCTGTCAATGATGTTGTCATTGTATTCAGATGGATAGTGATCTGTAGGGGATGTGAGAGCACAGGGAGCATGGTGGTAAGAGATGGTGGAGTGGCATGAGCTGCATAATGAGTGAGAAGGGTGAGAGGAGAAGGAGGAGAAGGAGGAGGATGAGGTGGGGGTGCAAGTGTCATGGTGGTGAGTGCAGCAGTCAGCTTGGTGATGGCCTGGGTGCCATCAGAGGCAGAAGGAACATTGGTAGGCAGGGCAGTTGATGTGGATGTGCCCCAACTGGTGGCAGTGAAAGCAGGCCTGCTGAAATTGTGGGTGGCTAGGGGGTAATTGTCCTTGTCTGTGGAATCCTGTCCACCAAGATTTGGCTCAGTCAAGCATGGTGAGTTCTTTGTTATTTAGTGGGGATAATGATGCTGAAGGGGTAGAGGGGGTGTGGCCATGGGCAGCTGTGAACTCATGGAGGAATTGGTTAAGGTTAGCCAGGAATTTATCAAACTCTGGCTAATAGGCAAGAGACCTGAGGTAAAGGTATAGTGCATTATGTATAGATGTAATGACAGCCCTGAGCAGGGTGGTGTCAGGGTTGTTGCAGTGGGTGAGGGATGTGGCTAGGATAGGGAGCCTATGTAGCTGGAGGTATAGTAAATACACTGCTTAAAATGGGGAGTGCATGTCAAGGTGACTTTCTATAGGGATGGTGAGGCATGAATCCTGAATGACTGAGGTGATATCATGGAGGTATTGCTCATTTTCCAAGCCCAGGTGGAGTGCATGTGCAGAGAGTGGTAGATCTATGGAAAGGATACCTGGGGGGCTTCATGCAATTGCAGGGGTGGTACTGGGAGGGGTGTGGCTGGGGCAGTGGGCATGGGTGCAGGTAGGATTACAGGGGATACTGCTGTTATGCTTGGCCTGGGTAGGGACAGGTGTAGACCTTGCTGTGGATGAAGAGGATGAAGTAAACCAAAGGTAAGCTTCAAGATGAGTGGAAGGTAACAAACAAAGTGTTGTGCCTTAGTGGTACCAGCTACACTCCCAGGGGTGTGCTAAGATCAGACACTGATGATCCTCTGGATAAGTGCCAGGACACAAGCAGTGGATTCCAAGTATGTAAGTACACAGATAAGTGGAGATGTGAGGACTGTAAGATAATTACAAGGTAGAAGTAGCATAAGGAAAGAGAGGACAGGAAGTATGCTACTTTATAATACAATGAATAGAGTTGGAGTGGAGATAGAATAAGTAATCATGCTGATGAATGATGAGTAAGATATCCATGTGGAAACAGATGGAAACAGATGGAATGATTATAAGTCAGCTGATTGAAAAATAGAAGGCCCAGGCAAAGGATATAACAAGAGAGTAGTCTAGGCAAGGCTAGAGTGTGAGAAGAATGGAATCTAGTGTGACAAATGGACAAGAAAGCACCAAAGGTGTGAGAAGAGTGGAAGCTATGTTGAGAAAAAAAAAGGAAAAGAAGAGAAAGAGGAGAAAACATAACAACTACTTTGAAGGGGATGAAGCCTTCATCTGGGGAGGGGGCTAGAGCCTCTTCTGGAGGCATAAATGTATGACTAAGAATGGATTGGGTAAGCAATGATTCAGAGGAAAGGAATGGAGTAGAAGGTAAAGCAGTATAACAGTGAATACAAAAAGGAAGAGCAGGACTAGTTACCTGCTCCAGTTGTTCTGTTGGAAGGGTTGCAGAGAATGTCTGGGAGGTGCTGTGTGAGGCATAGTTGGTGTTGTACATGATGGACATGTTGGTGTTCTAGGTGAATGTCAAGGACAGTTTGTTGGTTGAGTAGTGGGAGTTGAGGTCTAAGGAAAGTATCATGGGTGGATGTTGTGGGAAACTTCCCATGCTCTGAACTCTACTCCTTGGAGAATGCCAATGGTCTCTGGACTTTCCTCTAGATCTTCTATAAGGCTTTTGTGCTAGTGGTCTCAAACTAGGCGAGAGGGAAAGGATGAGTCGTATATGAGGCCTTGTGTGTAAACTGTGCCCAGCCAGCGGGCGAGAGCTAAGGGGGACCCCACTAGGGGCAGCCCGAAGATCGAGCTTGTTGTGGGACACTTCCCACGCTCGAACTCCGAACTCCGTCCTTGGGGAACGCCGACTCTCTAGACTTTCCTTGTAGATCTTCTATAGGGCTTTTAGCTAGTGGCCCCGAACTAGGCAGAGGGAAAGGATGAGTGGTGAGGCCTTGTGTATAAACCCATAACGCCAGCAGGTCTGAGAGATCAGCCTGTATAACTAGCTCAGGTCACAAGAGGTCAAGACTGAGGAGACCTCAGCCTTGCACCCCCCGCTTATATATTGCCAGGGCCCGCGCACGGACCATGTACAGGGAGCCTACCCTACAGTGTGCTATCTATGTAAACCAATAGCGTAAGGTGCTCAGTGACTCAGCATATTAAATAAGGGATGAGGGGGCATGGATCATAATGGAAGAGTGAGGCAGTGGCCTCGCGGATAAGGGATGGGGAATGGAAGAGAACCACACCATGAGGATGTGGGAGAATGGAAGCGTACCCGATATGATCTAGAGGAAAGACATGGCCGAGGAGATCCATCGGATCTCTGCCACAGATTAGATCTGGATCTCCATCTGGAGATCTGCCACATCTCGTGACCAATACCTGATACTTGGGAATATTCGTAGTTAGGACTAGTAACCCTAGCCTAGGGCTTGCCTTATATGACTTCTCGTTCGCACGATCACGTGCAACTGATCATGTGACCAGCGCATCACGCACTCTGAAGTTC
>JBBPJW010001132.1:0-15147 GCA_038088935.1 Pulveroboletus aff. viridisquamosus
TATTGGGAATGTTATTAGCACTTTATCGTGGATACGTCAGCAGAAGACTCCACCAAGAGGAGTAGAACGCACACCGAGCTGAACGCCAACACCACCAGCAGAAACTTTCCTCCACCTCCCCAAGGTGACAACACCCGAGCGATTAACCCACCCGAGTCCCCACTTGGACCGAAGGCAGCGACATAGGTGGGGTCCGTGATTGTCATCAACGCGACACCAAGTGTCACGGTAAAAGTGGTCGGGAAGTATAGACCACAGAAAGTCAGTATGAATACCCGCCAGGGGTTCGTGTCCACGGGCAAGCGAACAGTGTAATCGGCAGCAACAGATGCCCAGCCTGCGGTCGAGCCGAAGATGATTGCGCCGAAGCTGAGAATATCAGTACTGAGTGCTCTTCCAGTGTCTTCCGATGATTTTTGGGCATTAATATCATATCCAGCCTTGCCACCGAGTCCATACAGACAGCACATGATGAGAAATGCGGCCACCCAGGCGTAACGCTCGTAAATATGCACCATGTTGTAGCCAATGAAACAAGGAATGAGACAGCACACACTGATGATGACGATACCAGCAACGAGTGGGAGTGTGCCTGCATTGATGGAAGCAAGCGTCTGTCCACCGATGATAACATTCGTCGTGGAAAAGCCAAGTCTAGAGACGAGGTGTCAACGAGCCTAGTAACAAACACAGAGAGGAGAACATACAGAGCAATGATGTTTAGGACAGAATAGAAAACACTACCCAGATATCCCGAACTATAACGTGCGATGATCATCGTACGCAACCCCGTCCGTGGACCTAGAGTGGCGATAAAGGCTGGCGGTATACACCCAAGCGCAACAAAGCAAAGTATAGTCGCAACAGCATGACTGCCAGGTGTGAGTACAAGATGATATGGATGATCGGAGACTCACGGTAGGGTAAGAGTGAACGTAGATTGAGCCAGCGTTCCTATAGGTATTGACAAAATCGCCATATTAACCGACCTGTCACATGGTGAGGTAGGAAGGAAAATCAGGAAAGGAGACATACCACCACATGAATAGGCTATGAAGGGTGATAAGCACGAACTTGAAGACGACTAATCATCAAGAAGACAGACTTGTTCCAGACATTCTTCGTTTGCCTCTGGTGTTCTAGTACACGTTCTACGCCTATCGCTTCGACACCACTCTTGAAGAGCTTGGAGAGAAGGGGACGAAAGACACCAAAACGCTCTGCAATTACTTGATCCGGCGTATCCTTGTCTTCCCATATGTCGGTGGTGACAGTAGACACTCCTTTTTCCTTGTCATAGGACGTGTGGACGCTGGTCATTGACACTTAGAAGGAATGGGGTGGAAAGCAGATATTGCGGGCTGAACGAACACAGATGACAACGGCTATACCAAATCATGTTAGACAAGCCTTCAAGAGGGTCGTGGCAATTAACACTGAAACGACGGTGTATCCATAACAGGTCAACGAGCATGAGAGTTCGAACAGTGATTGGATGAAACACGCAGAGGTTTGACCCTTTGATTTGCGAGCGTCGCTCAGGCCCAAACGTACCCGATTCCTATAAGTGGGGACTGATCTCGCCACCTGGCTTCTTGGGCAGCAATGCGATGAAGTCAGGAATACGACATGCCTCTGTAGCCATGAGGAGGTCAAGACAACTTGTTAGACTTCAAGGTTCGGGGGACCAAGTTCGAATAGAATGTACTGTGCTTTGCGTGAGTTCCCAAAGACACCTAGGTACCGCGGCGGATGCCGCCGCGAAAGAAGCTGCCCAGTGCCCAGGACATTACTTGTAACGGAAGGGTCCATTATCGTCTACCTGTAAGGTGATAGCGACAGTTCGGAGAGACGACAACCAACCGTAACCTTTCGCTGTCCCCGATGACCACGATAGTAACCCAAGTCAACGCAATACATCCGGTAGCAAGCTCGATTTTGCGGATTGAGTAGTACCTGTGTCTCGACGTGCCGATCACACTGACTAGCTCATCCGGAGTACCACCTACTCAAAAATCATATCATTAGTATGCGCATCTGTCTCGCAACAAAAGACGCTGCAGTCGACCTAGCCAAGTTCGTATGCGTTTCTAGAACATGGCTGCACTCGAACCTTCGGGTGGAAGAGGCGGAATTCTCGTTCAAGATACCTGTATAGTTGGTATACGCAATCTCTCCCAAACCCTCTGAACCTGTCCCTCCACATGCACGAGAGATGGGACGTCTTTACCTTCCCGTCAAGCGGATCTCCAATAGTAGCAAAGATGGGAACGTTACTGCTGAAAAAGCAGTTGCGAGCTATGCATAAGAAGAAAGTGTCGATGACATAGCTCCCATTGACAAACAACGTCAAGAGAGGTTATCGCACCTCGAACTCAAGGTCTGTCCCATGCATCACAGCAGCCATTTTTCCAGCCGATCTGTGTACCATGATTGAGATATTCCGACCACTGCGCCAACTACGCCAAACAGGAGGCCAAGACGGCTGCGACGCGAAGGGGTCACACGAGAGGATATGTGGGGCCATCTCGACAGCCATATAAATCAAGACACACGCACTTGGAAGGGTTGTCCTAGTCTGCCAAGTTTTATCCTCCCTAAGGATAACAGTTGTTGTGGTGAAACCAAGTCTAGAGTTGGTGTGACAACGAGCCTGTTGACGAACATGGGAAAGGAGACGTACAGTTCAATGATATTTAAGACAGAATAGAATGCACTACCCAAGTATCCTGAACTATGACGTGCGATGAATCATACGCAGCATCAGCCGTGAGCCCACGGTGGCAATTAAGGCTGTTGGAACACAGCCGAGAGCACCAAAGCAGAGTATAGTTGCAACGGCGTGACTGTGCTAGGTATGAGTATAAGATGACAGGGATAATCGGAGACTCACGGCAGGGTAAGAGTGAGCGTAGATTGAGCCAAATTATCTATAGGTATTAATAAAGTCACCATGTTGACCAACCTATTCCATTCGTGAGGTATGAACAAGATCAAGAAAGAGGACATCAATAAGCTATGGGGGTGAGCAAGTACAGTTTTGAATACGATTGCTCTTCAAGGGGACGGACTTGTTCCAGGAGTTTCTTGTTTCCCTCTGGGGTTCTGGTACATGTCCTATTCTAGGGCATCCTCATCTTGAATTTACGTCGGTGGCAACAGTGGAGAAATCTGTTTCCTTTTCCTTGGACCGATGGACGCTGGTTGTGGACAAGCCAGAACCACGGGAGGGGATGGGGTGGGAAGTTAAACGAGCGAAGATGACAACAGCAATGCGTCCGTTAATCACCGGGAACAGGGATCAGGACCATACATTTCATCGAGCTGTGTCAAATCGTATCAGGCAAGACATCAAGAGGATCGTGACAAGTAACACTGAAACGACGGTGTATCTATAACAGTTCAACGAGAATGAGAGCTCGAACGCGATTGGATGAAACATGCAAAGGTTTGACCTTCGATTTGCGAGCGCTATCAGGCCCGAATGTACCCGACTGCCGCGAACAGCTGATGACCGTTTGAACCTGAGCGATAAGCCCTTCTAAAGTCTGACATATTCGTTGCAGCGAAGCACACAGCATTGCGATCCAGGCGATCTGTGCGCATAAATCCACCGATGAGATTTTCGTTTCTGAACGGCTTGGCCAGAAGTAGGGTGTTTGGGAAGTACAGGTTAGTCGTTTCTACAGTGAAAGTGTTTTGAGAAGTAAGTTTTCTCCCGGTACATTGCACCATCACTTACCATTCCGCAGACTTGCTGCCGTGGTCATCATTTTGAATGGATAAAACACGTCTGTTCCCATGAATGCAGTGTCCCGAGTTCAAGGAAGTGATCCTCGACTGTCGCATCCACAAGTCAGCGAGGATTGATGCCCAAGCAAAAGACACGTTTTGGATGAAACAACAGCAGGCGTGTACGAGTATGAATATCCTGACCACCTGCGGTTCTAGGAACTTCAGTCGGCGTCTTTAGATGTATGCTTCGACGCAAAAGGTGTTGGTATCTCCGAGCCTGTAGCGACGCGCTGAGGAGTGGTAAATGAAATTGCACATGACGTGTCAACTCCCCCACCTCTGCGACAGTCTCAGCATTCCGAAACCTCACGAGCAGGTCTTGTACACATAGCTAGTCGGCTGGACGGACAACAAGAGTAGGTGCTGGTTAGATGCTGAGGAACCGAGTCATATGACTGTAGAGGAAGTGCTCATAAATACTTTCAGCCACCTGGTCAGCTGCCCAGACATGATCTTGTCCCATATATATCGTTCTCTGTCTTTGACAATCAAGACTCCCCACGCCCGCTTCACCTCCCCGTCTGCCGCTGCATCCCTGTCTCCATTTGCCCAGCGACAACTCAAAATGTCGTCTGTCGAACAGTTTGTCGATGTGAGCGCCGTCTATTTATCCCCGCACCCAGGCACCTCCGCGGTCTAACTTGGATGACGCTAACATGGCTGGCGTTCCTTGAACCCTTTTTCAGACCAAGATTGCAGAGCACAAGATCGTCGTCTTCTCCAAGTCGTACTGCCCGTTCTGTCGTGCAACCAAGGAATACTTCCGCACTCGATACCCCGGAGAAGCCGTCGAGGTCGTCGAGTGCGTATACGTTCCATCACCCCCCCCCCGCTTTCCTCCTTTCGTTAAAAGGACAGGGATGAAACACGAAAGTTGCTTACTCTACTCTCTCGGGTAGGCTGGACGTGCGAAGTGACGGGAGTGCCATTCAGGACTATCTGCTGGAAAAGACGGGCGCACGTTCTGTCCCTCGGACTTTTATCAGTCTGTGCCCTCTTTTCACCACCCGTCCTCGAGCTGAAGGGTGTTTTGTATCCCAGGTGGCAAAGTCGTGGGTGGCAACGACGATTTGCATGCAAAGCCAAAGAGCGATATCGATGCATTGATTGCTAGGCGTAGTTAGTTCCATCTGTTTGGCTCAGGCAGGCTCTCCTACCAGACACCCTTAGATACACGTAGTGCATCGCGAACGAGGCTGTAGCGGGATGCCCCGAATACATTTAATGACTTCCCCTCCCCCATTTGTGTAGGAACGCCCGCCATCGCTTCAACATGTCCTTCTCGCACCCGTTACGGACACTTCCCACTGTCAAACGGTTCGCCCGCCCTGACGCGGTCGTTTAACTTGCGACGCTTGAGCTTCACCCCCCTGTGAATGTAGCATGTCATACATATATTGAAAGGATTGACGAATACCGATAACAGAGTCCGAGGACCAGAGGAGAGGGGGAACACACAATGACGATAAGTAATTCAATAGCGATAGGGCAGCGTCCGTAAGTTTGGAGATAACGTTCGGGGGGTTGTAAACGCAACAATGGAAGACAGATTGAACCAGGCTCGTGATGCCTGTTGCCGGTATCGACTCCCTGAACGTCGCGGCGCATGTGTTGATGACACGACAGGCGAATACCGGGGGGACCGAGGACCTCTCGTCTGAACGTCTGACGTCTCTTGTTCCAACTTGACGGGATTATCCAAAGTGTGCGTGGCAGCGCTTGCCCGTCTGAACACAATCACGAAAGAAAAAAGGAAAAAAAAAAGAGAGAGAGAGAAGGGGTGTATAATGCGATGAACTTGCTCAACTGCCCCCCTTCCCCTCCCCTTGGCAGAGTATGATTTCGGAGACGACTTGCCTCTGTGTAGAAAATTGCGTGAAGATGCGCAGAACGTAACCCCATGGGGACCTTATTCAGACAATGTTGATATCGACAGAAGCGAACGGGGAGCTCGAGACCATCATGGATCACACCTCGGCTGCACCCCCGTGCTGCACGCGTCCTCAAGGACAGACTAAATCCCCACATGAAACCTTGTCCCAAGGCACCGGCGTTATCAATCCTACGGCTACGGCGATCTTGCTTGCACTGGAACTTTCCGTTGACATGCCAAGAATCCTTACGTGAAATAAATAAGGGTGTTTGCGTTTACCCCGGGCGCTGAGACACATCCGGGGAAGTACCGACACAGATGCGACAGCTGGGACGTCAACAGCCGCGGATTCGGACGTCCTCGGGAGGGAGTGGGAACGATGACTTGTTCCTCAAAAAACTCGCTTGGAAAAGCGGCTTTCGCCAACGACCAGCATTGAAATCATAGGAGAGAAAACTCAAACGTACGTACAAGATCCTCGGGATTTGACTACTTCATTGTTACTGTCGT
This sequence comes from Pulveroboletus aff. viridisquamosus, assembly GCA_038088935.1. Taxonomy (NCBI): domain Eukaryota; kingdom Fungi; phylum Basidiomycota; class Agaricomycetes; order Boletales; family Boletaceae; genus Pulveroboletus; species Pulveroboletus aff. viridisquamosus. The sequence continues at coordinate 6,179 of JBBPJW010001132.1, forward strand.
GCAACTGGGACCCTGGGTGGGTACTACTAGGCGTCCCCGATCAATAGAGTCGTCCAACCCACTGATCATCTGAGGGTGTCTGACAAGCGACAGAGAAGTACGGTGGACCATGTGGACACGACAAGATTCTGCGCACTAATTTCCGCCCCAGTTCACACTCCAGGTAACCCTGAACGGGAAAGCAATGGGGTAGAACCCATTCCGACCCACGTCTATGAAGGCAACCCTAGTGTGGTACGCTATCGGAAGCGCGTTTACGGAAGAAGACGGGAAATACAGGGAGGCAAAAACGCAGGAAAGATAGGTCCGAGATATTGGGTGGAGAGGCCGCAGGGTAGTGGGAGCACGGAAAGTGACGGGCATCAATGTCAAGCGGAAATGACGATGACGATGGAAGCCACGGAAGCAGGGGTGTTATATTGAGCAGGAACCCCAAGAAAGTGAACATTTACTCACTAGTTGGACGATACCAGCGCGTTCGGGCGGGGATAGCATGTTGATCTGTTCCGGAGTCATGGCAATAACGCGCATTATCATAGCCTAGGTAAGACTGGTGAGAACGAGATCGAACAATAAAGATTGTCCAAAAACGTCGTGATAAGGCAGCCCAGGATCTGGAAAACCGGATTTGCCATTATGCAGATCACGGAAAAATATATGAGCAATGTATATCAGCACTACCTTTTGTTCCTCCGGTATTGACGCAAGTGCGTCAGGCAACGCGACGTTGTTCATCTGTGGCGTGGCGGGGGGCGGCGTTCCAAATCCACTAGAACCAGGATACTGTCCCTGACATTGTGCCATGTATGGCACTTGGTTTGATGGCTGAGGCGTTTGGCCTTGTCCGTTATAGTGAGGCGGGGTGTGTGTCTGTGGTGTGGGTGTACGATATTGGGAGAAATGTGGTGGTACGGCGGAGGCCGATGGGACCTGAGTCGACGGTTGCGTAGTCGGTGACGGAGCTGGTGGTGGGGGTGGCATGTTTGCAGAGTATGTAGTGAGCGTTTTCTGCGACCGAGTCCGTTAGGAATGTGCGATGAGCGCGGGGTCGAGCCCACACAAACAGGGATATGAAACATCGCAAGAGGCACGATGACCAGGAATTAGAGATATGAAAGCACGTACCTGGAGGACCTGCACGTCTATAGCATTCATCTTGACCATGAGTGCTATGAGTGCGTATGCTATCTGCGGCGTTGAGGCGAGGATGGATCGTGCCTGCTGCGGCGTTGTTTTCTGTTGGGTAGACCGGGCCGAACCTGTGGCAGATATCTTTGGAATGAGAACGTGCGCACCTTGAGCTCGAGCATGAGCTCTATCAGCTGCTCTTCTTGGGTGGACATGGTGGATGTCTGGGGTGGTCGTTTCGAACGCTTACTAAGCGGTACACAGGGTTTCGTCGAGGTAGTTGGTTTGAATTCGTGCCTTGTCCACGAAACTGACTGGCGTTGTCGTACGATTAAAGTCGTGCTGCAGGTTATCGTGAGTAATGAGGACGCTTGGCCATCCAAGTTTATCGAACAGGTCGCATTTCACCCTCAGCTTGCAGGACATCACGACGAGTTTACGTGGCTTATACGTAGTCGTACGACGACGTCTTCATCTTCTTGTTCCGATAGGCAAGAAAGCGGATATGTAGAGAACGAAGCGTCGTGTTCTTTCCTCCTGGCATCATCGTTGATAACGCACATCGCGACGTATGGAAATCCGCCCCTATTCCACCGCAAAACGTCAACCAGAATTCCCTGGCGATCCGGTTCAGCGGGAATTTTGCCAGCCTTGGCATAGTGGCCTTTACATCGTTATCGGGTTATCAATCGGGGGTACTAGCAACTTGTCAGCCCGACGATCTTCTCGGCCGCGCTCTTATTTCATTTCGCCTTCAGCACCTTGCAACGACGGACACGCGTCTCACATGCTGGCCGGTCCTCGATCGCAACTCAACTGCCATAATTGAAACCAAGGCGCGCGACAGAGTTTCGTGTTGCGCCATGAGCAGAGGGACCGTATGGAACGCCGAGTTGGCCGGTATGTCCCTATTAACGTCTCGCTTCTCAGCCTCGACGTCCTTGCCTATCTTTGCTGCATCACCTTGCAGGCTAGACATCTACTCGAGTGATGCACGACGCAAGGCCGTTGCCATATCCGTGCGTGCTCTACCTAATCGGCCAGTGTGTTCAATCGCGACGGCTACGGGGACAGCACGTGATGGTCATTGCTTTTTCAGCGTGGACACGTCCCCCCCCGTCCCCTCCCCCTACTTGCCAAGGGCCTCGCGTCCAGACACTCGTCGTTGATCACACAGTATGCCATGTCTACCTGTGTGCTTTGGGAATGTCTTTCGCCGGATACACGCTGCAACGGCGAGGATCAGCGATCCACTTTTTGGAATATGCTCATGATTCTTGTTCGCACCCCCTTCTCGGTCCTACCCCCTTCCATCACGGCCTATCCTTATCCCATGTTTCGGGGTCGGCTTCCGCTTCGTGGTCTGGCCCATGATATGAGGAAGAGCTGGTCCTTGATGACCGCGCAGGGGGGGGCGGTTGCGCAACCCCCCGGCAATACCCCCGGCTAATCGTCGCTCAAGGCCAGCAGCGCCGAGCGGCGCACCTCGAGGCATGGCTGTTATACGTGGCCGACTTTCCGGGCTTTCCATTCTATCCAAACGCTATTGTCGTCGGTACTTGTAACTAGCAGGACAAGATCCGAGACTGTCTCTCGACCGTTGTCAACCCGCACCCGCGGGCTTTTACACTAGGACATGCACACGTCATATGTCAGCACGATGCGATCAGCAAAGGTTCGCGCGTTGCAGGAGCACGCCCCGTGATCTCGGCTATCGGTGACGTAGGAGACGACGATGACTCGGAATGTCAAGCCTCTAACCTCGCTCGAGATCGGTTCGACACGCGCACGGCCGGCTGGTGGGGGGTCACACCGACTGTCGGCGGGGGGTCGCGTACGCCACCAAGCGAGAGCGAGGATCTCTCGATCTTTGTCAACCCACGACGTTTTCTCCCCTTCTTCTTTTCGTGGACAGAGACGATCAGCTCGGGACCTGTAGCTACGTCTCACGCCGTCGTACGTACCACCGGGATCCGTTCCATGTGTACGGTGTAAGCTGGTCATCTGACGGCCCAGCGTCATCCGCGGGCACGGCGTGACGCCTCGTGGTCGTCGTTCTGTTTCGGTTTTGGTTAGGGTGAAGATCGTGTGTTGCAATGTGGAGGACAACGAGGACGATCGCGTGATATGAGACTGAGCGGGATGCCTCTTCGTCGTTGGGTTCGGTTGGGTCGTTCGTCGGACGGGGCTTACTCGGGCGTACACCACGCACGTTCCTCCCCACTCACGTGACCCAAAAGCTGCGCGTAGACGAGTACCGCACCGGTGATGCCACGCGCGCCAAAAAAAAAAAAAGAAAAAAAAAAAGAAAGAAAGAAAGAGACAAAGGGAGACAATGACAGTCGGGAACGGCGAACGCGGAGATGAGTGTGATGTTGTCTCTCTCCGCGTTTCATTTCACGCCCTGTTCGGCCCCCGAGGAGGACCCTGAGAGGCGCGCGGACGGGCGGAGGAGCCTAGACAAAGGGGGCAAGGATGGGCGGACGAGTGACGCCAAGCCCCCCAAGCCAAGTGCGGTCCTTTCTTCTTCTTTTTGTCTTTTTCTTGGGCGTTGACGTACCCGAGTGCACATGTCTGCCGAGGATGAATAACGTCTTTTCGAGCGTTGGCCCGTGCGCATGCCGCTTTTTTCGGTCGGTCGTCGGGATCTGGTGTCGTAGTACGTCAATACGACGTCGGTGGCATGCACGCACGCACACCCTCACCCCCACCATGCACACACGATACGAAGCACGCCACGCTGCCAAGAACTCAGCGTTTCAAAAAAAAAAAAAGAAAAAAAAAAAAGTTTGAGCGGGTCTTTCCAGCGGGATGCCTTCTTTGGATACTCGTTCTTACGAAAGCCAGCTCGGACCCCCCTCGTTGCAACCCAACCCTGCCCCACCATCGATGATGGCATGACGGTTCCTATCGAGTGCATGGGTGCCTCGAGCACCCCAACGACTTCCGAATGAACTAACAGAATCTGGCTTACGCACGACAGGAACTTTGACCGCCTCGTGAACTAGGATCACGCCATCCACACCCTGCCACCCATCTGCACTTACGGCAAACGCACAAATGAAATCAAACCAATTCAGAGATGAAAAGAACGCTGGGGCAAAAAAAAGAACAGACTTTATCGTACGATCGCACCACATCCACACCCTCACTGCAGTCGACGGGTAGTCAAGACGCCGAGTCCGAAAACCTTGTCTGGGACGTGATGCCACAGCCCAAGCTTATTCTTATCTCGTGACCGCAAACCCTCGGGATTGTCTTCGTCGGCGCTGATGCCCAGGAGGCTTCTGAGATTCGGAATCGAGGGGGGCCGGCCAAGGGACGATCAGAGTTTGGATGGGTCTGTCCACCTCGGCGGACGATTCTGTGCACAAGAATGGACGAGGGCATCGGCATCCGGGCAGAACCGGAAGAAAGAGGGTCGAGTTTAACACAGAAAAGCACGACGTAAGATCTCCTACCTCTACAAACGCAGCAAGACCCTCCTGGAAGAAAGGGCGATGAGTCAGAAATTCGAATTGTCACGGGCTGTTTGACATCACTCAAATCATATCCGTGCCTAGCGGCGGTGGGATGTGGCATCGCACTGCATTTCCCACACACAGCATGATGGAGGGAGGAGAGCGAAATAGATCAGGGAGATCGCAGATGAGAGACTCGCCTTGATGTTTGCCCCATTGTACAGTCGCTTACTCAGGGGGCTTAGCGAGTGCGTCTGGACAGCCTCTTCGGAGTGGTGCTTTTGCGCGAGAATGAGACCGTCTTTTGAGCTCTGGACGGCATCTGGTGAATTCGACGTGATTTGGCGCGCGAGCTCGAGTGCGGTGGACAGGACGGCCGACTTTTCGACGACGGCGTTCACGCTAGGGTCACGAAGGACGAAGGGCGCGCCGATGGAATACGGTCGTATACGCGGTGACAGGGAAAACTTACAATCGAAACCTATCTCTGGCCTGGACAGCGCTGATGGGGCTTCCCAGGAACAGCATCTCAGAAGCGAGCTACGTGTCGAACGGGAACGATAGACGCCGTTTGTCGTCTTCTCAGCACCCGGAGAGGACAGTGGGTGAATCGGGCTTACCTGATGACCTGCCGTTTTCGCCAGCCTGGGAATTCCTACAGAAGAAGAAGAAGTGTCAGTGCTTGTTCGCCCTTGTCCATACACCCCGAGACCGGGGGAAGTAGGGAAAATGGGGGAACGGACGCGAAAACCAAAAGTCCGTGAGGCAGAGACGGGTCCCGAACAGTAGAACCGAACAAACAGCACGACGCGTACCACCCTGTGAGGCCAGGACACCACGCTTCACCTCTGAAAATGCAAACACGGCTTCCTCGCTTGCGACGACGATGTCGCAGTTCAGAATGAGTTCCACGCCGCCACCATACGCTGATCCGTTTACCGCAGCCACGATCGGTTTGCAAGAGGTATGCCGGCGCGAGAGGGCTGCGAACCCGTGGAGGGACGAGACGCCAACTTCTTGGTCGGTGGCCTTGCCGTCCATGTGTGCCTTGTGCCATCTAGAAGGCAAGAAAGGATCGAATTGGGGGATGGGGAGGGGAGAGAGCGTAAGAGACCGGATGACGCGGTGGCGTGGATCGTGCCTACTACTTACGCTTTCAGGTCGGCACCTGCGCAGAAAACGCGACCTTGGCCGGTGACGATCACAACCCTTGACGACAGGCCTGGGGTGAGCACTGCGGCGACGTCGGACGGGAACCTACCAGAGAGTCGGTTCGTCGTCGAACCAATGGAGGACGGAGTCGAGGTCCCTGGTGAGCTGGGGGGAGACGGCGTTAAGATGAGTGGGGCGATTCAAGGTCAAGAGGAGGACGTGTTCCTGGGGAAAGGACACGATAAGCGCGTCCGAATGAGAAGGGACCTGTGAGGACAGCGAGGCCATCGTGCTGGCGTCTGCTGTGCTGCTGTGTTGTGTTGTGGAGGGGGACCGCCCACGACGGCAGGTGGCTCAGGGCCCAAAAGGGGAAATACGTTCACAGCATATCAGCGGTTCGGAACAACGGACGAGGGGAGAAGGGCAAGTGCGCTAAGCCCTTCGGTGACGGGTGTGCTGATAGCGCGTTTGACTGATTGGGTGAGGACGGACCGTCTGGCCAAAGGATTATCCGGTCGCGTCATCGCTGTGGGCTCCGCGAACGGTGAGTCGCGTGAAACGTCCGAGCGTCGCGCGGAGAGGGCTGGGGAGTGGTGCACTGGAAGCACAGCGGGGAAGAGTGAGGCAAGCGGGTGGGCATGCGAGTGGGCCTGCTGTGTGTGGGCCGTGGGGGAATTAAACCCAGCCTGCCACATTCTGCCACGGTGGAGACCCGGGGAGTGGACGAGGGAGGCGTGATAGATCGGGACGGGGCATCGAACGATCGGCACTCAGTTTACCGTTCTGGCAATTATTTTGTTTTATTTTTTTCGCTCTCAGTGGGCGATCAGAGTCCGAAATGAGAGGGCGCATGACCAGCGGTGTGGGTGAGCGTCCCTGTGAAGTCATCGGACCGAGGAAGCACGATCGTTTCGAAATGCATGGATTATCATCGTGCCTGCTGGCAACGCGGGCGATGCAAGCGTACATGTGTGTCTATGTGTGTGTGTGTGTGTGATGTGCTCGCCGCCCCCCTCAGCAACCCCACCTGGCAACGGCGACGCGACGACATCCCGCGATACTCCACACACAAACAGGCGCGACAACTGACAATAGGACGACGTGAGGAACGGGTGCTGATCGTACAACTACGGCGTGTCCGTGGATGGGTGGGCTACAGCGCCCTCGACTAGTGTGCGCATATGCACGTGGTGTATGTGTATGGTGATACAGTGCGACAAAGGCAGATTGCGATCGACGGATAAATTGATGGACAACACGGGCGAGAGAGTCATCTGCGACGTCGGTCAGCGGGGAGCGGCTCGGAACGTGTGGCGGGGGTACGCACGAGCAGTGGAGGAATAAATAGGTATGAGATCGTGGCCGTCGGATGCTTAGCGGAAGGGGCAGCTCGGGGAGTGAGCGCCGCGCCAGCCGCAGTGGCAGCACTGGGGTGCGTTCTTGTCCACGAGCGTGGCGTCGTCATGACCGTGGCGCATGGAGACGGGGATGGGGGGCAGAGGTGTCATCGACGGTGGGCAGGCACAGGAAGCAGCAGCGGCGGAATGCATCTGGAGAGCGAGGCGTGGCGGTGATGGAAGAGCACGGACGAGATGCGGATGGGGCAGGACAGGAGGGGGAGGAGGACGCTTTTATGTGTTTCCAAAGAGGCAGCTGGTCGGGGGAGAAGTTCCGTTATCGGACTGTGGATTGAACGCATGAAAATTCCGACGGGGAGAAAAAAAGCCAGGATGCGTGTTGTGGCGTCGGTGATGGCGGCACCTGACCCAAAGTTGATGGAAGACCGGAAAAGGAAGGAGAAAGTGGAACGCTTGGCGGTCACATCGCTCGAAGGTGGTCCGTACAGAAACAGCCTCCATCAGGTCTCTTCTTGGGCGCTATTTCCCCCTCCCCCCCTGCTTGGTCACGACTGACGATAACCTTTCGAGGCGACACCCGCCCGCATCTCTGGCACCGTCCCCTCCCTCGGCCCTAGCCTGTCTTTTTCGTCCACATGTCGTACGGCACCATCTGTATCTAACCCAACAAGGCAATGTTACCTCTCCAACTGGCACCTCTCTCGCTCTCTCAGCGATCGGCACGCTGGGCTGTGCTGCCGTCCAACTCAGACTTGCCTGCTGACTCAGCCCACCTCCACGGATCCTGTTCCCCCCTGCCCTCCCTTCCACACGCACACACGCCCCCCCCCACGCACACACCTCCTCCACGACACCAAGGTGTTCGGCTGCCCACCTTCCTTTGTTGCTCCATTGTCCGCAGCGGCACGGCACCGCCTCCACCTCGCCCTCGCGACTTCATCTTTACGTCCGCCACCTCGCCCTCGAACCCATCACACCGGTAACCCCCAGCAGCGCGAACCGATCGTCTTTATTCCCCCGACACCCCCCCCTCCTCCTCGATGGTGCCGACGCGTGGCTGCCCCTTCTCGTCATCATTGCTTGGCGCGCTTCCTGTTCGTTTTTTTCTGGCCATCAGATAGATTAGATTCAGACGTGCGGGAGGGTTGGCCAGGAACGCATCGAACATGTCAGCCATTGTCCAAAGGGTTCCGTATGTGTGTGTGTGTGTGTGTGTGTGTGCGGGTGTTGAGCCCAGGAAAGCAACCTCTGTCCGCTCGCCCTTGTCCCTTCGCCGTGTTGCCACCACCGACCGCGAGAGGGGAGGGGCACGTCCGATATAGACACACCGCGATCATGTTTCATGTCATGTTTTGACGGGGCGTGAAGCACCACACGTAACGACCATCCCGACTTGGGGTTGGAGGGCGTTCCTGTTGCGTTGGACGATTGTTCACGCTCGACGTGGTCAAAATAGATGGACCGCTTCACCCTCTGCCGGCAAGTAGACCCGTCTGGTTTCTCTCGCCCGTTGGACGCGCGTGCGAACGCCACACACTCTGGCGAAACGCGGACGAGAATAAAACAAAACAGACGACTGGAATCGGATCTCGTTCCTGGCACGCCTTTGACACTGCAATCACACCACGCCAACGGCTTAGATCGACGTGACTGAAACCAGTGTTCGCGCACACTCTGCCCTCTCTCCCCCGACCGAAGACCGGGTATTCAACAGGGTGATCGGAATGTCATGTGATCGGAACGTTGGGATGTCCTTTTGGTCAGATACGGCAAAAAAACAAAGACAAAATATATATAAGTGTCAAAACCTTTGGAAGGACCAAGGGGCTGGAATGTTGAAGACTTAATGAAACCCAACTACTGGGTTAGT
>JBBPJW010001133.1:0-15143 GCA_038088935.1 Pulveroboletus aff. viridisquamosus
ATACCTTACCTTTGCCTTGCTTTCTTTTACTAATTACTCTCTATTTGCCATTGGTTCCTATTTAGTTTCCCTTTGCCCTATTTCCTTATTTAGCATTGTTCTCTGTACACCAGCTACCTCATGTATTCCTCATGGCCTGGTCCATGCACATCTTGTAGCAATATATAAAGGGGCAAGGACATAGACTGGTTTTCCAGTCTAGAGCACTTGTTTACCTTGTTTCCTAGTGCCTTCTCTAGACTGCCATTCTTTTGTTCCCCCAGTATTGGGCACCCCTAAGGTGGTTTCCTCTTGCTGTTGGTCTAGATCCATAACATGTACAAGAAAAGATTAACAGGATTATCAAAAGAACTACTTATCACTGAAAGTGTTACTGGGAGAATGAAGTAGAAAGAAAGTCATTGAAAAGGAGATTTAAGGTAGCCTGGCACTGCAACATTCTAATCACCCATCTTCTAAAGTGTCATATCAAGATTATTAAAGAAGATAGAAAAAAGAAAGTAGTACATACAAGGAAGTTCACATTTGTCTGACTCAGATCTCTTTGCCTAGCAGTTCTTTTAAAGCAAGCCACTCCCAGATCTAGCTATGGCTGGTGAAGGAGCCAATATTACTACCCTTATCAATTAGATGTCAGAGCTTTTGCTCTGATCAAAAAATGATATTACTAGAAATATTGCAGATTTCAGAGCATGGAATAGAGATAGAATGAACTGGAAGTGATGGTGGATCTCTCTAAGAGTGTGAGTAAGGGAGCAAAATTGGAAAAATAATCATCTTTGAATGATTGCAGTCTTATCAAGGATAAAGGGTTTGGCTGACAATTTTGCCACCCTATGTTGCAAACCATGCAACGACCACTTTCACTCTCACGTGATCGTGGGAATCCCAACCCTTATCAGGCTAAACCCTAGCTTAGGACTTGATATACTATACGAGTTCCCTTAAGGTTAGTGGCCACGAGGCTATCTAGGGATCTTCCCTGGATCTCCCCTGGATCTTTCCAATCTTGGATCTGGTCATCTCATCGGATCTAATGGATCTGCCAAGGTGATCTCATCTGTGGATTGAGATCCCCATCCTCATTGTGTCCACAACCCTTTCCTTCCATTCCCCCACATCCATTTATATCTGCTCCATGCTTTATCCTTATGGCCTACACGAGATAGCTCATGATACACCATTGGTCGGCTTACTGTACCGCTTCAGGGTAGACATGGATGTACATGGTCCGTGCACTCCTTAGAGTAGTATATAAAGGCCGGCTAGAAGTGCTAAAGTCCTTAGACTTTATCACTTTGTAGCTTTAGGCATTTTGGCTTACCAGGTTAAGCTCTTCTTGAAGATCAGGCCCTTCAAGGAAAGGCAGTTCTAGGAAGTCCTGCGTCCAAGTCTCTTACATGTCCTCCTCATCGTCATCACTCTGTAGTTCCTCCTCAGTTGCTCCACTCAGAGCCTCATAGGATTTTATTTATTCAAGTGTTCCTCCTTCTCAGTCATTGTCTAGGTGTAGTCTCTGATCTTCAGAGTTGTAACACCTAACACTAATGGAATACAATAATCTAGAGAATGCTTATATTTGGCAGGATGGAAGAGATACAGGGCAGACATTTGGGGAAAAGGCTTGGCCAATTTGGGTCAAGCTTCAAAATAAAATCAAGGGACATTTCTGGATAGAGGAATTGGCCCATCAAAGTCAAAAGAAGCTGCAAGTGTTAAAGCAGCAAGGGTGCAAAATTAATGAGTTTCTCAACAAGTTCAATCTTCTGCAAAAAAAGGCTAAGGTAAACAATAACCACATGGTGGAACTGCTAAAGCAGGCAGTAGACTATCACATCTATTCACAGGTGGCTCTCCAAGGAGGAGACAATGGTCAATACCTCAACATATTTGCCCATTTTGGACAAGTAGAACAAACATTTGAGAAAATAATAATTAGACAACCTTCTTTTTGATCACAAGGACCACCTCCTAACCATTTCCAGCTGCAGCAATGTTTCCAACCCTGTTCCCCTTATCCCCAACCATTCTGTCCTCTTCCACCTCATTTTATAGCAGTAGGCATGCAGCCAGATCAAGATGCTTCAATAAAAATAGACTGGTAAGATATAAGGCCAACTTGTCCCTCTATCATGTGTTTCAATTGTGGCAAGGTAGGCCACATATCTAAGGACTGTAGGGCACCAAGAAACCCTGCAAGAATGATGGCATCTCCTTGCTTTTCTTCTTGTCCACTGCAAGCTTCACAGCATCATCAACAACAAGTCTAACTAATTCACTTTGGGGAATTTTCACCCCCAGACAAAACTAGCTGGTGCATAGCTGTACCAGAGGCTATAGGTCCAGTTTACAATGTGGCAGACAAAGCTTGTTTCTAGGAAGTTCCTGCTGTATTATGGAGTTTAATAAAAAAAGGCCAAAGCCTACTTTCAAAATGTATTTGAGTTGGAAACAAAGCAGAAGGTGGAAAATGCCATGGAAGATGCATAGAACTAGATAATGTATCTCCACAATGTTCATCTTTCTTTAAATTTATATCAAGTAGCCTTTAGACAACAATAAATTGTTTTTCTGCTGGAAAGACATTTCATGAGAGTATGTCCCTAGCAATAGGGTACTTAATTCCTTTTAAAAGGAAAGCTAACTAACATTTATACTCAGATTACAATTTAGAAAAACAAACCCTAGATAACATTTTCAACAGAGTAGAAAGGAACAAATTAAAGGTAGAAGTAAAACTCTTAGAAGAAACAAGTGTTATAATCATTTTTCACTTTTTCCATCACGTGACTGTGGGACACTTCTTATCTTTCACCATTTCACCATTTCACTTCTTCACATTGTCACTTCTTCACATTTCACTTCTTCACTCTTTCACATATCACAGCCTGGACCATGACATCATTACCTGGCAGCTTCCTCATGGAACTGCTATGGTGCTCACTCCTTTATTGCCATTGGTTGGCTAACTGTAGCATACTTAGGGCCGGAGCCATTTACATGGTCCATGCACATATCTGTAGCATATATAAAGGAGGCTGGCCCAAGCTGGGATTCCCCAGTCTTGTGCACTTGAGCCTTCTGCTTTATACAAGTCACTTGATTCATTCTACTCTTGCCTAGTTCACTTGGGGTCTAGTTAAAATCCAAGCGTTTAGGAAAGGCGACCACTAGGACCAGACTTGAGGACTTATCCAGGACAGTTCAGCTACCATTTCAACAAGAGGCCAAATTGGCTTAAAAATAAAGATGTGTGGATTTACTGATGCAATTATGGACTCAGGAGCATCACTAACATTCATAGATCAAAGATTCATTTAAAAGCATGGACTATATGGAAAACCAACAGGTAACTTATTAACAGTATATAATGCTGACAGAACTCAAGAAACAATTGGATATATCACTCAATACATGATACTCTACATTTCAATCAAGAACATAAATAATAAATGGCATCAAGAAAGAATTTTGGCATTAGTATCTGAAATGATGATCTGCTGTCCTGATCTTGAGTCTCATGGCTATGTCCAGTGGACACTTTCTAACAGCTGTGGTTTTGTGCTAGACCACAGGAAACTAGGCAAGAGTAAAGAGAATAAAGAGTCAAGTGCCTTGTATAAAGCCCTAGAGCTCAAGTGCACAAGACTGGGAAGTCCCAGCTTGCACCAGCCCTTTATATATGCTACAGTAAGGCACACAGACCATGTACTACAGTCTTCCCTAAACTATGCTACAGTAAGCAGACCAATGGCATTAAAGGAGTGAGTACCTTAGCGGTTCCTCATGGTAACTGCCAGGTAATGTCATCATGGTCTGGAATGTTCTAGAATGTGAAATGTGAAATGGTGAAAGTGTGAAGAAGTAAAAAGGTGAAGAGTAAGATTCCCACAGTCACATGATATGAAAAGTAAAAAATGATTATAACAGTATTAAATCTTGATTCAATAAACTTACTTATAGAATATGACTGGTTCAAGAGGCACAACCCAAATATTAATTGGGTAAAGAAAACTATTGAATTCCCACAGTGCATGGAATCATGTCAAATATACAATATTAATGTTACAGAAGATAATGATCTATGGAAGGATCTTTTCAAGGAAGTATGGTATTATGGATCTAGATCAATAGCAAGAGGAAACCACCTTGGGGGGTGCCCAATACTGGGGGGACAAAAGAATGGCAGCCTAGAGGAGGCACTAGGAAACAAGGTAAACAAGTAATCAAGTGCTCTAGACTGGGAAACCAGTCTATGCTCTTGTTCCTTTATATATTGCTACAAGATGTGCATGGACTAGACCATAAGGAATACATGAGGTAGCTGGTGTACAGAGAACAATGCTAAATAAGGAAATAGGGCAAAGGGAAACTAAATAGGAACCAATGGCAAATAGGGAGTAATTAGTAAAAGAAAGCAAGGCGAAGGTAAGGTATAACATTAGAGGACTAGACCATGACATTAGAGAAAGTCTAGGCTACAATGAGATAAAAAGCTATGCTACATGAGGTACAAAGGCTAGGCCAGGCTAGACCCAACCTCATGGCATGATAAGATATAAGATGAGACAAGATAAGATAAGATAAGATCAAAGAAAGCAGTCAAAGATAGTAAAGAGTAAAGAGAACTTAGCTTAGAGTAAAAATGAAAAATAGCCCCTATCTAAGTAGTGCCAGTGTATAACATATGGCTCTTCTTAGTGGTCTTTTTGCAGAAACAATCAGAGTATATGCCAGTAAGAAAACCATGGGATCATGCAGTGTATTTAAAAGCTGACTTTATTTCAAAGAAATATTATATTATTTCATTAGCAGATGCAGAATTAAAAGAAGTCTGTGAATTCATTACAAAAGAAATGGCAAAAGAGTATATTAGGCCCTCTAAATCTTCTCAAACTTCCCCTGTCTTTTTTATCAGCAAGAAAGATGGTGGAAAATGGATGGTAATTGATTATTGGTATCTCAATGATACCATAATTAAAAACAATTATTTTTTATGTTACACTACAAGACTTTAAGCAACTACACCTATAGCCTTGGCATATGCTTCTACTGCTGTTAGGAATTTTGCTGAAGCCTAGCCTTTGAACTAGAGGCTAGGAGAACTAGGCAAGAGGGGTGTTGGGTCAAGGAACTTGTGAAAACCTTAGAGGTTCAAGTACACAAGACTGAAGAACTCCAGCTTGGACTTGTACCCCTTTTATACTATTGTATTTTGAACATGGATCAGAAGAGTATGTTCTGCCCTACAGTAGTGTACAGTAAGCTGCCCAATGGCAGAAAGAGAGTGAAAGTCTAGAAATACATAAGGAAAACAGGTGGTATGAGATCATAGGCTAGATTTGATACAGGTGACTATCCATCCTGCCTTGATACTCGAGTTAACCTTGGTGGATGCTCCTAATCTGTCCTTGATAACTGCTGAGGCTTTTGGTCTAGTGGCCCCTAACTAGGCAAAGGGAAAGAGGTGAGACCCTGGGCCCTTGTATAAACCAGAAAGCCAGACAGCAAATGAGAGCAAAGGTGGGATCCTTCTTGGATCAAGACCTAAGATCAATGCCGTAGATCTAGCCTAGAGGTCAAGAGAGCAAGACTGGGTTTCCCCAGCTTGCACCCCCTGCCTTATATATTGTCAAGGTCTGTGCACAGACCATGTACAGGAGGTCTACTCTAAAGTGTGCTATCTATGGGCACCAATAGCTAAAGTAGCTTTTACCTTTAAATAGATATATGAAGGGAGAACATGGGGTGGCAATGAGGAGTGAGGCAGTGGCCTCATGGATCAAGGGAAGGGAATGGAAGAGAAGCCACACCATGAGGATGTGGGTGGAATAGAAGGGCACAGGTATAGATAAATAAAATGGGCATGGCCACCATAAGGCCTAGGAGATCCCATCTGGATCTCTGCCACAGATCAGATCCTAATCTAGATCAAGAGATCAGATATCATCAGAGGGATCTAGATCTCATCTGAGATCTGCCACATCATGTGACCAATACCTAATGCCAGGGAAATACTCTGAATTAGGACTTAGCCTTAGCCTAGGATTTGCCTTGTAAGGCTACTCGTTCACATGATCACGTGCTCCTGGCACATGACCAGTCGCATCACATGCTTCACAGTTCTCACGGTCACATAAGACCATTATGTTAGGTTGGAACCATAACAGTATCTGCTTTATCAAAAGCCAATAGCACAATTTTAAGAAAAACTAGCACAAGTTCAGGTTTATCCAGCCCAGCAGTAAATCCTGCATCATCAAAGATTACAAGGCTAGTGAGTATAAGAACTAGTGTTTCAGAGTCAGTCCACTCTGAGCCACAAGTTCCAGTTTGCAAGGTATACCATTAAGTTTGTTATAATCACTTTTTACTTTTCACATCACGTGACCATGGGACACCTTTACTCTTTCACCTTTTCACTTCTTCACCTCTTCACATTTTCACAATGTCACATCTTCACATTTCACTCCTTCACACTTTCACTCATTCACATATCACAGCCTAGACCATGACATTAATGCCTGGCAGATTCCTCATGGAACTGCTAAGATACTCACTCCTTTAATGCCATTGGTTGGCTGACTGTAGCGTACTTAGGGCCGGAGCCATTTACATGGTCCGTGCACATTACTGTAGCATATATAAGAAGGCTGGTATAAGCTGGGAATCTCCCAGTCTTGTGCACTTGAGCCTTTGGCTTTATACAAGTTCTTGACCTTCTCTATATTCCTCTTGCCTAGTTCAGCTGGGGCCTAGCCTAAAACCCAGTCTTTTGAGTATAACCACGATCACTAGGACAACTCAGCGTTTTCAGCAATGGTTGAGAGAATAACCGTTTCAAAGTTGGCTATCTTCCAGTGGCATGCCCCAGTTGTTACAACTGCAAAGCAAATGGGCATTTTTCCAAGGATTGTCCAAAGGAAGTTTAATGCTATGCATGTGAATACAAGGGTCACAAGGGAGATAGTTGTCAGCAGGCCCCTGTGAACTTTTTCAGAAGATATAAGCCAACATCAGAAATATCACAGTTACAAGGTCAGGCTATTAGCCCTTAGCTGCAGCAAGAAACAAAAGGTGCCAGAGTCAGATCAATTCTCAAGTTAATTTAAGATTCTTCAGTTAGTTAGCTAAAGAAGAATGTTTCTTTTACACAAGAAACTATTACATATCTTGCATAACCACCATTTTCACATTACATGATCATGGGAGACATAATCCTTTTCAGGTAACCCTAGTCTAGGATCTAACTATTCTACAAATACCTTATGATCAGTGGTCATGTGACTCAAAATCTGGGATCTTTCCTATCTCAGATCTAGCTATATCTCCTCAGATCTGATGGATCTGAGATCTACATCTATGATCTTATCTGTGGCAGAGATCCCCATCCTTATATCTAACCCTGATCTTCCATTATGAGTCTTTTCTTCTCTTTCATTCCTTATCCTTGATTCATAAGGCCACTGCCTCACTCCTTATTTCCACTCCATGCATTCTTCTCATTTACTATAGAGCTAGTTACACTATTGGTGTCCATAGATAGTGTAGGTTTAGGGTAGGCTCCCTGTACTTGGTCTGTGCACAAGTACTGGCAATATATAAGGCAGGGGGTGCAAGCTGGAGAAACCAAGTCTTGCTCTCTTGATCTATAGGCTGGTTATACATGCTAGTTTGCTAGTGCTGCTGGCTAGGGTTTACACAAGGGCCCAGGATCTCATCCATTCTCTATATTCACCTAGTTAGGGGCCACTAGCATAAAAGCCCTATTAGCATTCAGAACAAGTTAGGAGCATCTATCAAGGTCATACTAGGTACCAAGGCTAGGACAGCAGGTTGCCATAACAATGCCTGAAGTTGAAGATTATAGTGAAAAGGAAGTCACAGGTCTTCTGGATGCTGCATACAATGGCAGTCTCTAGGAGTATGTTTTTTCCAGGTGCTGTATTGTGCATTTGCAACTTAAGCAGATAGTTGCAATTTATTGTGCTAAATGCTTACAATAAATGGTAGTTGCTATTGTCAATGTCAGCAATGAATGTCTTGAGGAAAATGGAGTTCCTGAGCCAGGCTTCTCTGGTTAAGTCAGATCAGTTTTACCAGTTCCTATTTAGAGTTCCCTCTCCTTGATTTCTCTAGGGCAACCTTCTGTCAAAGAAGTTCAAAAATGTTTTCACCCTCATTAATTCTCTTGAGAATTTAGACATTAAGATAATGATTCTTCAGGCCAGATGTGCTGCTCATCCACCCCCCTTCCTTCTTCATAATACTTGTCAGTGTTATGATTGCATTGACAAGATCAAGTCCTTTGCTACCTGCATGAGTTGAAAAGGGATTTTTTTTTCTGTGCTTTAGCCTTCCCTCCTCCCTTCAAGTAGGCTCATCAGGATATCTTACCCTAAAAGTGGAGTAGAGGTGTATATACAGGGAATGGAGTAACTAAAGTACAAAGAAATGAAGTGACCAAATGCAAGGCAAATTTTTTGATTTTTCAGAGGCTACTTTTGAGTAGTAACCTACTTTTAGAGTTTTCTTTTTCTATGCCTTTCTTTTCATTATGCTCAGAGTATTTATTACAGGACAAGGCTTAAGCCAATGATGGATACAAGAATACTTTTAGAGTCAAAGGCTTGCTTAGAGTTCTTGCCCTAAAAATAAGATAGTGTTAAGTGGCTAGCAAATACAATGGTCTCAAGCATGTGACCATGGGAACTGTTGAGCATGTGATGCAAATGGTTGCATAGTCATGTGATCAGAAGCACATGATCATGTGAACAAGTATTCTTATAAGAATAACTCTAGACTAAGGCTAAGTTTTAATTATCAGAGTATTCTCCTGCACTAGATATTAGTCATATAATGTGGCAGATCTCAGATGAGATTCAGAAACAGTCCCTGATGATATTTGATCTCAGAATCTAGATTAAGATCTATATCTGTGGCAGAAATTTAGATTAAATCTCCTAGGCCATGCTGCTGCCATGCTATTATGTGCTTAGCAAACACTGACAGTTTACTCATGTGACTGTGGGACTCACCTGCCTCATAAGGATAGACCCTAGGCTTAGGTTTGATTTATTATTCAGAGTATTCCTTGCTCATGGGTTTGTCATGTGATATGGCTGGATCTCAGATAAGATCTTAGATTAGGATCTGATCTGTGGCAGAGATCTAGATAGATCTCCTTGGCCTTATGACAGCCATGCCTTCTTTATATCTGATAATCCTAAGTTCTTTTCCATTCTTTCATATCCTCATGGTTGTAATTTCTCTTCTAAATTCCTTAATCCATAAGGCCACTGCCTCATTCATTACTTATGTCCTATGCCCAGTTTTCTATTTAAGAGGTATAAGCAATTACTGCTATTGGTTAACATAGATAGTAGATTACTTATCCTGTGCAAAGGCTATGCCCTCTGGCAATATATATACAGGGTGGGCAAAACCTGGAGTCTCTCCAGTCTTGATCACTTGTATTATATGCTTACTTCTTCTACTTGGGCTCTGCTTTGTGTAATTAACCTGAGTTCCTCCTATTCTCCTCCTTAAGGCCTAAGCATCTTCATTGGTATTAACTTGGGTTCTCTCTATTAAGATTCACAAGCCTAGTTGAGGCCACTAGTCTTAAAAGCCCTCTTGTTGTTATTATAGCCTGTCACTTACCAGTGTTCATTGCCAGTATTCAGATTGCACTCTTGGGGTGCATAATACATGCCTTATTTATATCTCTGATTCTGTGTGCTTCCTTTTCATTTTCTCATATCCTCATGGTATGGCTTCTTATTCATTTTAATCTTTTAATCCATAAGGCCACTGCCTCACTTTTTATTTCTACTCCATGCCTTTACCTCACTTTATATATTAGCTAAGTGATTACTGCTATTAGTGTCCTTAGATAGTAGACCTTTAGGGTAGGCCTCCTGTACTTGGTCTGTGTGCAGACCTGAGCAATATATAAGACAGGGGATGCAAGCTGGGATTTTCCCAGTCTTGCTCTCTTAATCTCTTAGCTAATTATACAGGATAAACCTTTTCTGCTAGCTTCTGGTCTATACAAGAGTAGTAGTCTCACTTTTCTCTCATTTGCCTAGTTAAAGGCCACTAGCTAAAAGCCCTACCAGTTTCCCATAGGATTAAAAGTATTCACCAAGGTAGCTCAAGTATCAAGGCAGGATGGGTAGTCACTTGTTACAAATCCTGCCTGCATCTCTCAATGGCAAGCATTACACAAAAGTTCTAGACAAGCCCTATATTTTTGTTTTATCTCCAACTTTTACTGAGGAACTATGATATTATCCCACATTTGCACCATTCTTAGCTTCTAAGGCTAACCATTGTTGAGTCTCTCCTATAGTCCACCATAGCCATAAGATCTATGTTAGTCTCTATCTGGGCCTAGCATAATACTGCCCCTATTCTTACCCATTGAATTCTGGACACTCCACTTATTGTTGAGATTAATGCCTCTGATTATGCTATTGCAAGTATTCTTTTACTCTGATGTTCAGACAATGAAGTCCACCCTGTTATATTCTATTTGCACATGTTCTCTGTGCCTGAACTCAACTATGACATCCATGACAAGGAACTCTTTTCATCTTTGAAGCATTTAAACCTGGTATTATTATATTGCAGGTTCCAGTACTCTGGCTGATATTGTTATCAACCACAAGAACCTCAAGTATTTTGCTACAACTAAGCTTCTGGCCTGTTGACAAGCCCACTGGTTAGAATTCCTCTTCCAGTTCAATTTGCTCATTCATTTTCATCCAGATTACCTTGATACTAAGTCTAATGCTCTAACTTGATGATGGGATATCTATCTCAAAAAAGGGAATAGTAACTACATCCATATCAATCAGCACAATCTCTGACCCATCTTTACACAAAAACAGTTCACTGCTTCACTCTGGGCTTTTTCCTTGGTCACTCCAGTTTTCTAATCTGCTGTCCTCTTTGATCTGGAATTACTTCATTGTAATATTCTTTTAACTCTCTCATCTGACCCTCTTGCCTCTGCTTAGCTCTTTGCCTCCCTACCATCTGATTTCCACTGGTCTATTAACTCAGGAGGTTTTCTATGCTTGGACAATTAGCTCTATGTGTTATACTGCAAGACTTTGAGCAACTACACCTATAGCCTTGGTATGCACTTCTGCTGCTGCTAGGGATTCTGCTGAAGCCTAACCTTTGAACTAGAGGCTAGAAGAACTAGGCAAGAGGGATACTAAGTCAAGGGACATGTAAGAACCTTAGAGATTTTATGGTTAAGGTAAGGCTGAGAGGAAGGCTTAACAATGGTTAGCCTTAGATACAAAGAATGGTACAAATATGGGATAGCACTATAGTTCCACAGTGAGGGTTGGGGATAAAACAAGGACACTGGAACTTGTCAAGGACTCTTGAGTAATGCTTGCCAACAAAGAACACAAGTAAGACTCTTTTAATAAGAGTAGAATGAGATTCAGATGATGCTTGGAGAAAGCAAGGTAAAATAAGGCAGAAGTAGCATAAGGAACATGAAAGAGAAGGTATGCTACTTATATAGAGATAATAAGATTCAGACTCAGTTAAATGAGTCAGAGTACATAATTAAGATAAGTAAGTGAGCCATGTAAAGATGGATGGAATGCAATGGAAGCAAGTTATAAGTAATATCTGCTAACTAATAGAATATTCTGGAACAGAAGAAGTCAGAACATTCCAGAATACAACAAAAAAGCATTAGAGATGTGCAAAGAGCAGAAACTAAGACAAGAGAGGAAAAAGAAAAGGAACCAATCATAATAGAAGATAGATATCAGATATCAGCATAAAACGGTAACCAAATAGGTATTATAGGCTCAAATCCAAAAGAAAGAGAATAGCCTTGAGGAGTGCCCACAAAAAAAAAACCATTATGAAACAAGTGCTCTAAACTGGATTCTCCAGTTTAGACCCTTGTTCTTATATATTGCTAACCATAAGACCTTCATAAGGAAGCTAATATAGGACTACATAAGGAATGAGGTTATAAGAGAAAAGAGTGCTGGAACAAAGATAGTGTTATAATCACTTTTCATTTTTCATATTATGTGACCCTGGGAACCTTTCATCACTTCACCTTTTCACCTTTTCATCTCTTCACCTCTTTATCATTTCACACTTTCACATTTCACATCTTCACATAGCACATTCTAGAACATTCCAGACCATTAACATCATTGCCTGGCAGTCATTATGAGATACTGCTAAGGTACTTGCTTCTTTTCTGCCATTGGTCTGCTTACTGTACAATAGTTTAGGGTAGGCCAGACTTACATGGTCTGTGCACCAACTTGTAACATCATATATAAAGGGCTGGCACAAGCTGGGATTTTCCCAGTCTTGTGCACTTGAGCTCTTAGGGCTTTATACAAGGCACTTGACTTTTTTTCTCTTTACTCTTGTCTAGTTTCCTGTGGTCTAGAACAAAACCACAGCTTTAGAATTGCATTCACTAGCTCAGACTTGAGACATGAGGATAGAATAGCCAGCAGCCATTTCAGATAGGGGCTAAAGGTGAAGCTAAATAGTAAGTTTATAGTACCACCTCTATTCTAGGGTAAGTACTCTGGATTAACCACAGTAGCATCTGTTGAATAGAAAATCCAAAACCAAATAGAAAAATGAACTTGAAATAAGAAATCTGGCTTAAAATAAAGAGAAAGAGTTAATTTATAAGCCTGTAGATAGAAATGAAGTGAAAAAAGAGAAACAGAGAGAAAAAAGGAAACTCATACTTATAAGGCCACTTGTTTTCACTTTGCTTATTCTCATAATTCAGTTATTTCTAATATAATACATGACAGGCACAGCATGTTATGGGTGACTACCCATCCTGCCTTGATACTTGTGTCTTCCTGGGGGATACTCCTTCCTATGCCTTAAGAACTGATAAGGCTTTTATGCTAGTGGCCCCTAACTAGGCTGTCCTTGGTGAGTCTGGGCTCCTGATATAAACCCTATGGGCCTGGTGCCTTATGAGAGCTCAATGGAGACCCCCCCCCTTGGGGATTAGGTGCTGAGATCAAGAGTATAAGCAGAGAAGCCTAGGATCCAAGAGAGCAAAGCTGGGTTTCCCCAGTTTGTACTTCTAGCCTTATATATTGCAGGGATCTGTGCACAGACCATCTACTAGGAGCCTACCCTAATGTATGCTATCTATGGTTACCAATAGTGTAAGTAGCTCTAGACCCTAAGTATAGATATAGTAAGACATGCATGGGGCATGAGGTAGGAGTGAGGCAGTGGCCTTGTGGATAAGGGATGGAGAGAAGAAGCACACCACAAGGATGTGGGAGAATGGAAGGGAAGGTACAAGGGCTCATGGATATGAATCAGGCATGACCACCATAAGGCCAAAGAGATCTATCTAGATCTCTGCCATAGATCTGCTGATCTCAATCTTGTCTGAGATCTGCCATATTAGTGATCTGATACCTTTGCATGGGAACTCTGAATAGAACTTAGACCTTAGCCTAGGGTTTCCTTGATTAGGCTACTCATTCACATGATCATGTGCTCCTGGTACATGACCAGTCACATCACATGCTCTACAGTTCTCACAGTCACATGAGACCATTGTGTTAGATTGAAACCATAACACAGCACAAATAAATGTGAAAAGAAAAGAAAAATTATAATTTTGACAACAATGCAGATGTTAAATGCAGACAGAGGTGGTTTGATGGTGAAAATGTAAGGTAAGATATGGGCAGAGGTAACTAAGAAAAAGGAAGACAAAGGAAGAGAATAAGGACATATTAACTTGTATGTTTTTAGTTATAATGTCTAAAATACCCTGTAAAACTTGTGTATCTTCAGAGAAAAACTCTTGACCAAGCTGTTGGTGTTATAACTCTGGCTTGCAATAAGAGCCAAGAAGAGAGATAATGAAGGTGGAATGTGAGAAAACACTAACCATACAGGGGCTAGGGCAAGAGTAAAAGGAATATAATCCAAAAAGGGCTTAAAGACCAATGGAGCTGATTATAAGAAGCCATAAAAGGCTAGTGTACAAGTGCTCAAATCTAAAAAGACTTGACACTTGTTATAATTCCATTTTCACTTTTTCTTCATTTTTCCCACTTTGTACTTTTTACTTTGTTTTTTTATATGTTACATCATGTGACCATGATAACTCTTACCATTTCACTCTTTCACCTCTTTACTCTTTCACATCTTTACATATCACATTCTAGAATAGCCTAGACCATGACATTATTGCCTGGCAGTTACCATGTGATACTGTTAAGGTACTTACTCTTTTAATGCCATTGGTGGGCTTACTGTAGCATATTTTAGGGCAGACCTTAGATACATGATCTGTGCACATTTCTGTATTATATATAAAGGGCTGGCACAAACTGGGACTCTCCAGTCTTGCACACTTGAGCTTTTTGCTTTATACAAGGCCTTGACTCTTTTTTTACTTCATCTTATCTAGTTCTCAGTGGTCCTAGCACAAAACCACTGCTTTAGATTGCATTCACCAGTTCAGTATTAAAACATGAGGACAGGACAGCAAGATGCTGTTTCAGCACTGGCCCATCCACTATATTAATATCTGGGCATTGCACAGCTTTAACCATGCAATGCATCTAAAATATGATATATGTATTAGTAGTAATATAAAGGAAAAAAAAAATAAAGGAAATACTATATAAAAAAAAAGACTATAACAGTTGGAATAACCATGGCAGGGAAGATGCAAGGATGATGATGAATAGTGGGGCCTCATAGTGTTGGCAGAGAAGAAAAAGAATTCATTAGACTTGAAATACATGTAGAAGACAGAATATGAAACGGCTGTGCTGAACCGTTGCTGAAGAATCGACAACTCGTCCTAGTGATCGCTACTGAACTCAAGAGACTGGATTTTAGCTAGACCCCAGCAGAACTAGGCAAGAGGAAAGTGTAGAAGAGTCAGGGAACTTGTATAAAGCACAAGGCTCAAGTGCACAAGACTGGAGAATCCCAGCTTGGGCCAGCCTCTTTATATATGCTACAGTGATGCGCACGGACCATGTAAATGGATCCGGCCCTAAGTATGCTACAGTCAGCCGACCAATGGCAATAAGGGAGCAAGTACCTTAGCAGTTCCATGAGGAAGCTGCCAGGCA
>JBBPJW010001134.1:0-15143 GCA_038088935.1 Pulveroboletus aff. viridisquamosus
GTTAGAGTGGCCTTGGAGACGGGACGGGGTGGGCGAGGACGACGAGGACGACGACGGGGGGGACGTGACCGCTGAGATGGATCTGCGCGCCGTCGGACCGTGGCAGTCCCTCGTCCCGCCAGCCCGCGCACTCTCGACTGGTTGCCGGCATTTACGCAACCCCTCGCCGCGGCAAACAAGGCTGAGAACGGCCAGCGTATTGTTGCGATGGGCTACCGTGGGGATGGCACGGCCCGTTTCTGGCTGGGCAGCAGCGCGCGCTCCTCTCCTCCACCGGGCCCAGCACTCGCCTGATAACCTCCCTCCCTCCCCTCTCCCCTCGTCGCCCCCCACCCTCACACCCCACCATGCCCCCCCGCCGCCCAAAGACGTCCGACGACGACCCGCTCGCCCGCGCCATCGCTCCCCCCCCGAACGAGACCCCCGCAGAGCGCCAGCTCCGCATGGCCGCGGAACAGGAAGCCAAGCGGGTCTCTGATGCAATCGACGACGAGCTCAACCGTCAGCGCATCGCCGACAAAAAGCACCCCAAGCCCATCAAGATCCTCCTGCTCGGTACGTCGTCCGCCCGCTCCACACCGCCCGCTCCACAACTCTTCCCCTCCCCTCCTCGGCAGGTCAAAGTGAATCCGGTACGTCCCCGTCTGACGATCTGCCCCCTCCCGCTCAGCCTCTCCCCCACAGGAAAATCGACCACGCTCAAAAGTAGGTGATCGCCTTCCCTGTTCTTGCCCGACTCATCACCAGCCCCGTGTAGACTTTCAGCTCATGCACTCTCCAAAGGTCAGTCCCGTCATGCTTGGCGAGTCGCGTGTATGCATAAAC
This sequence comes from Pulveroboletus aff. viridisquamosus, assembly GCA_038088935.1. Classification (NCBI taxonomy): domain Eukaryota; kingdom Fungi; phylum Basidiomycota; class Agaricomycetes; order Boletales; family Boletaceae; genus Pulveroboletus; species Pulveroboletus aff. viridisquamosus. The sequence continues at coordinate 826 of JBBPJW010001134.1, forward strand.
ACGCCTTCCCATCAGGCATTCCATGCAGAGAAGGCCTCGTGGCGCGCCGTCATCCAGCTCAACGTCGTCCAATCTATCCATGCCATTCTCGACCTCATATCCAGGGCCCACGCAGCCTCCAACGGTGCATCCTCGTCGCGCACATCTTCCTCGAGCAGCCGTGCTTCCACGTCTTCGTCTGCTTCCTCACCGACCGACACGCCCGCAAAAGAATATCCCCCAATCACACCCGAACATCTCAAACTCAAAATGCGACTCGCCCCCCTCGTCCAGGTCGAGGCCGATTTGATCCGTAGACTACTCCCCCCCCCGAACCAGGTCGAGGGCTTGGCTCGATCCGATCTCACCACTGTCTCCTTTCACCAAGAGATCAGCGTCAACTCGAGCATAGGCTGGAAGAACACCTTCAATCGTATCATGCGTAGCTCGGGCATGCGTGACAGCTGTGAAAGCATAGACCTCTGCAGGTCCGATCCAGAGGACCCCGGGGTGATCTTGGATGCCTGTTCAGAAGACATGATCAAGCTCTGGGCGGACCCCACCATCAACAAACTCATGCAAATCGAGAAGATGCGTCCAGAAGAGATGGCTGGATTGTGAGACCCGTCGGCTTCCCCCTGCCTCGTCAATCACTTATTTCCTCGGCAGTTTCTTGGATTCGCTACCTCGAGTGACGTCGCCTAAATACGTGCCGACAGATGGTACCGTCGACTGTATTGCCCTCTGCAGTTGGACTGACACGTTGCATCAGATGATATCCTTCGTGCCCGATTGAAGACACTCGGGGTGTCTGAACACCGTTTTCAGGTCAAGACCGGTGCGTGGATCGTCCTTCACATCAGAATGCGGATCCTCACAGGCGCTCAGGGCACGTCGGTCCTACCATGGGCAGTGACTGGCGTGTGTTCGATGTCGGTGGTCACAGGTCTCTTGTAAGTCCCGCTTCAACCGTCGTCTCGGTCCTAACGCCTGACCACTTGCCGCTGTCTCGACAAACAGAGAGGTATCGTGTTTCGTTCATCTCTGACAGGACAAGTGACATCGTCCACTAGCGGCATGGGCGCCCTACTTTGACGACATGAACGCCATCATCTTCTTGGCTCCCATAAGTTGCTTTGACCAGGTCCTTCAAGAGGACCCGAGCGTGAATAGGCTGGTCGGTTCACCCTCCATCCTCGCGCCAACCCTCTGACTCGGTGTGCGTAGGCCGACTCCTTCCTTCTCTGGAAGAGCATCGTTTCGAATCCACTGTTGAAGAAGACGGATATGGTGCTCTTCCTCAACAAGTGTGACATTTTGCGCGCAAAACTTGAATCAGGCATCCAATTGGGGGACTACATCACTAGCTATGGCAACAGACCAAACGACTTTGAGAGTGCGAGCATATGTCAGTTTTGATTCGGTCGACGTCTTCTTGGCAGTGACAGCATACCGTCTACCCTCCACAGACCTCAAGAAAAAATTTGCGGCATTGATGAAGGAGCATGCGGGTGATCGGCCCTTTTATTGTCACTTTACCTCTGTCACGGTTTGTCCTTGCATGGCTGCATCTGGGGAGCCTTACCACTGATCGGCTCTTTTTTTTTTTTTTTTTTTTTTTTTTTTTTTTTTTTTTTTTTTTTCCAGGATACACGTTCAACTGCGTTGATATTACAGAATGGTGAGTGGAAATAACGGCGGGATCTTGCGCACGTAGGGTGGGTTTTCGAATCTGACCATTGTCCATGTCCAGTACAAGATGTCGTCATACGGGACAACCTCAAGAGGAGTGCGCTAGTTGGATAATCGAGCTACCATGGTGCGCCACTACCTATGAACCCTCTGTCACACCTGGAACCTATCTAGACGGTCTCACGTCGCAGTACTGTACTCTATCTTTAGGATATTTTCTGTTGAATGACTCTACGTCCACTTTTGCCACATACGCTAGTTGATACCTATGTTGTTACTCGGGGGATTCCCCCTGAAACCCGAGGCGATCCGTCTCACTTTTCGTGTGTTTATTAATGGCTAATGTCGTTTTTGCCCTCGCGACGTCTCGGCGCTGGTCACCTGTGTGTGTGTCGTATCGATCAACGGCGAATTTGAATCCCAGTGCGATGGTCATTGTATCGTACCCGGGATACGTAAACGGTAACAAGGGCTATCACCATGGACCCGGGTGGGTTAATGCGACCCCCTGTTTACTGGGACGGACGGATCAGCGAGGGGGGGCGGTGTGTCAGGTCCAGTGTCCCCAGAACCACCTGAATCCGAGGCGGTACCTCACGCAGTGAATGCGCTTGCCTCGCACGACGACCACGCACTCGCCGTGGCCCGCCCCCGTACATCACCTGTTAGTGGTCGGGCGACGGTCCGTGTCTGGCGTTTCACCGCTGTCGGTTGGGTTCGACAAGTGAGCTGGGAGGGGGCTTCGTCTCGTCTCACCACGTCGTCTGCGCAACAAGTTCCGACTGCCTCTCTTTCTTCCAGGCGCATGATCCGGTGTTCCATCGACGGACAAGTGCACACGATATTTTCCAAAAAAAAAAAAAAGAGGTTTGTGCGGCGGTGGAACACGTTCTGAGAAAAGACAGAGAGCGAGAGCGAGAGATCGTGTGGTATCTTGATATCCATAGTATGGTACATCGAGCTCGACACGGCGTGACATGCATGACTGGTAAAAAAGGGGGCACATATCGCTGGGGTCATCGTCTACATCGCACGTCCCTTCCAAACCAGGGAGCTAGTACGGTATGTGTTCGCAGTCGTCTACCAGCCCGCGATGGCTACACAGGGTCAGTCAAGCATGTCCCAGTGGCTGAAACTGGACCCAATGCTGCTCTGCGCATCACTCCACGAGTCGGTGCTGGAAGACGACGAGCTTCTTGCCGACCTGGCACGAGAATATCGGTCGCGTGGTATCGTGGATTGAGCGGAAATGTCTACAGGTGGCGACATTCCTCTATGTAGCCAATCGTCCTCATCCTCAAAATCCGAGGAATCGTAGGCGGAAGACGGCGCGGAGGGAGAGGGGGAAGGTGGCGGCCAAGTCCCGGGGGTAGAAGGCGTCGGAATGGTCAGGGGCGACTGTGGGTTCACTTCGGATGTCCTGGCCGAGGGGATGGATGGCAAGGTGAGCGCATGACCCCTTGGCGTTGGTCCCAGCAGCGAGTCTTCCATGTCTTGTCTCTCTCTCCTCGCCACAATGCTCGACTGGACGACTTCCTCCCACCCTTGACCGAACTTGGTACCATGCTCATCCGCCATATCCATGCCGTCCTCCCAGGCCACGACCATGTTGGGCCGTGGTGATGGGGGCTGGGAGCCGCTGAGGGATGGCTCGCCGACCGAGGATGTGTCATCTGTGAGATAGACCGATTCCAGTTCCGCGTCTCTCGTGTTCTCCCTCAGCGTCTCCACACTCGATGACCTTTTGGTCCTCCCGTGGCTCTCCTCCCATCGCAACAACTCTTCCCTCTCCCTCGAATGCCTCAAGAACATCTCGTCCCAGGCTGTGACGACCGGCTGTTCCGGAACCTGATTCTTTTGCTTCGACGTCGATTTCAGCATCCACTCGGTGTCCAACATCGCCAGGTACGTCACGTCTTTCCATACACCTGCCACGCCCTCTCCTTCGGACTGGTAGACCGCTCTCCGCTTTGTTCCCTCGTGTGCGAAACCCGATCCGATGAACAATCGCAGGGCTCTGTCCTTGAATGGCGTATCGAGGATTGCCGCCTGTACCCGATGGAAGCTGAGATCCTCGAATGCCCAGCGGAGGACGAGTTGTACAGCTTCGCGAGCATAGCCACGGCGCTGCTCGTCTTGCTTTATGATGACGCCGATGTTGGCTTCTCCGGCAGGGAAGTTGGCAGAACCAGCGTATAGGTAGACGAATCCGACTTGCCGATCCGCGGGATCAGGCAGCGAGAAGGGATCCGTGGAAGTGGGGAATAGAGGAGGCGGGGAGGCGTGTGCATACCCTTCCATCGAAGAGCGTCTCGTGCACCTGCGTGGCTGGTTATTCCCCCTTCTGCCTTGCGTGCCAGCGGGGATGTTCGAATTCACCACGATGTGGGCGCAGAGGAGGCACTCGTTTGCAAAGGACAGAAAGTCGGAGGCGGATGCCTGACAAGGCTCGACGGCAGTCCTCCTGAACTCTGGCCACATCTCGTTCGCGCACCCCCATAGTCTATAGTCAGAGACCAAGGTGATATTGTCCGATCGTAAGGGCGCGTCCATGGGTCTTGATGTCGTCAAAGGGATCGGGGAGTGGGTGGTAGGGCGAGACGAAAAGAGATGAGCACGTTTGGCGGCAGCGTTGTGGCCGGAAGGGTCTTTGTTCGCATTTATGTACTTGCTGTGGTCCTGGGCGCTTCGAAAGGACCCAGCACCATCACGATGTGTCGTGGCTGTGTTAAGGCTAACACCCTTGAGGGTGAACGACTCTGGTAGGGGAGGACACCTGTGCGAACCGCGCGAGGCACCTCGGAACATGAGGCCCTGGCTTGATGTGATCTAGGTTGGGTCTGGAATCGAATCAAGGAAGCTTGGCCTTAAAGGCAACGAACTGTTCAAACGGGCCCGAACATGCTCCCAGTGTGGGGCCAAGGTAACTGCGCACGAGACCACCCCGCAGCCCTGTACACGAAGCAGCTGTCCTTCCGAAATTCTCTCGAGACTCGCGACGCGTTGCCACAAGGACGTCAAGAGGAACATTCGATGGGCATGACGGTGGATGGAGATAAAGACGCTGGGCTTGAGGATGTTGCAACATTTCTATCCAAACTATGGTAGCCATGCAAGTTTCTGGCGGCACATGCCCTTGTTTTTTTTGTTTCATGTACCGCGTGTACACAGACTGTTCTGTGCGCAGATGATGAGCGTGCCCGTGCCTGTTTTTCCCCGCAGAGGCATAGCCCGGTGTACTCACAGAACGGGAAACCCTCGGGCATGTCCTGTGGAACATGCGCGGACTTGAGGCACTGCTGACTGTCCTGACGCTCCTCGCTACCCCTACTTGCCTGACGATTGAACAACGCGTCAACCTCTCAAGAGGCAAAGTCTACAGTCAGTTCGTTGGCACCTGGACTGTTCTTCCACGTCGTGCACATGGTGAGAACGCATGTCGCCGTTACCAACGGTGATTAACGCCATCACGGTTCTGATCAGTAGTGTGCTATTCACGCACTGGATGGCAGAACACGAGGCATGTCGCGTATAGAGCGATCAATGATCTCTCTCTATTGGCAGTTCCGGTATCTCCACTCGGACTGAAGCGGCCCCTGAATTTATAATGTGCTCGGGCGGCAGTGGACTGTGCTCGATGCTGGGTACAGGAGGAACAAACACCCGTGCATCACTCCAACGATGGTAATCGAGGGTGTCAGTCCTTGGTCCGGGAACTAGGATCCTGATGGACACATGCTAAGAATACGTACAGAACAAAGTTACAGTAGGGTGCGTTGTATTGCCCCAGAGCTAGATATCATAATCAGAGATTGGAAATTAAGTTAATGCTGTGGCCTACATGCACATGACCATTCGGGTTGCTCGACTCCCACATCAGGAATACCTACTAAAAGTGATACTTCCCCATAACAGAAATCATCTTAGATATCTCCACTGCAAATCTTGTGCTCATAATCCTATAACATATATGCAGTGGTTATCAAAACTGTTGCAATGTTTGATTATTTCATAGTAATGGAAATGTTATGAGTATAGATATGGGAATCTCACTTGGCCTTGCTATAGACAAAGTTAGTAGATGTTTGAATTAAATATTAACATGATTTGGTTCAAAGTATTGCAAACTTGACCAGCATGGTTTAGACTTTCATTTATGGTAATTATTACTTGAGCTTAGAGTATACACTTTGTACCATTATCTGATTTATGTCCTTAGTAGCTTGACATCTACTGAAGTTCTTATAGTTTCAATTAACCTCTGTAAAGCATTCTTTTAATACAGAGATAATAAAAAAATATTTTGAAATAGTCACATTATTATTGTTATGCATCTTGTACAACCACCACTTTTACATCATGTGATCATGGGAGATACACTCCATTTCAGGTAATCCTAGCTTTGGATCTGGCTATTTATAAGTACCCTTATGGTTAGTGGTCACATGACATGGGATCTGGGATTTTCCCAGGATCTGCCCAGGATCTTCCCTATTAAAGATCTAGATGTATCTTCATGAATCTTGTTATAATCACTTTTTCATTTTCACATCATGTGACCCTGGGAACCCTTATCATTTCATATCCTCACACTTTCACCTTGTCACATCTTCACATTTCACATTCTAGAACTCTCTAGACCATGACATTATAACCTGGCAGATATGATAAGGTACTGCTAAGATACTTGCTTCTTTATTGCCATTGGTCTGCTTACTATAGCATACTTTAGAGCAGACCCTAGTATCATGGTCTGTGTGCATATCTGTATCATATATAAAGGGCTGGTGCAAGATGGGACTTTCTAGTCTTGTGCACTTGAGCTCTAGGACTTTATACAAGGCATTTGACTCTTCTACCCTTTTTTTCTTGCCTAGTTCCCTGTGGTCTAGCACAAAACCACAGCTATTTGAGAGGTGTTCACTGATTCAGCATTAAGACATAAGGACAGAATGGTTGCTACTGTATTAGATCTCAGATCTATATCTATAATCTCATTACATCTGTGGCAGAGATCTCTGTTCTCATGTTCAACCCTGATCTTCCATTATGAGTCTTCCCTTCTTTTCCATTCTTATTCCTTGATCCATAAGGCCACTGCCTTACTCCTTAATATCTGCTCCATGTCTTCTCCTCTTTTATTTAATAGTGTGTCTCTACTACTATTAGTGTCCATAGATAGTAGTAGTCTAGGATAGGCTTAGTGTACATGGTCTGTGCACTGCTCTGGGCCATATATAAGGGGCAGGTATGGGTAGTCAAGTCTCTCCAGACTTGATTACTTCATATCTTGCTTAAAGCACTTTTTTGGATCTTAACCCTTTTGGAATTAGGACCTTAGTTGCATAGGCACAAGTCTCTTCCAAGTACTCCTTCATTGATCCCTCCTTGGTTGCTCCTCTCCAGAGCCTTCTTTAAGTTTTTTTCTTTTGTATTCCTCCTCTTACTCTTTATCTAGGTATAGCCTCTGGAATCCAGAGTTGTAACAATTATAGCTGCTTTGTGTTGGAATTTATTAATTACCTGCACTCTACTGCTTACATAAGTATAGCTACATTAGACCATTAGTTACTTTAGAATACTTAATAACTACAAGTATTTTGTAATATCCTGCAGCTTTAATATTTTGTAATTTTTAATATATGAAATCCAACTCTAATCTAGGGTACTTTTCCTAATGGGTGCTAACTAACAATGAGTGCTGTTTTGAACTAGATCAGCAAGAACTAGGCAAAAAAATAGAAGTCAAATATACTTGTATAAAGTAAAGAGCTCAAGTACATAAAACTAAAGATGCCCAGACTTGAACTGACCCTTTATATAGGCTACAGAATGGCACACAGACCATGTAGATCTGGCCTACTCTAAACCATTGTACAGTAAGCTATTCAATGGCAAAAAAGGAGCAGAAATCTAAAAATATATAAAAGAAACACATGTTATAATATCATGATTTAGATCAGTCTAGACTATAACATGTAAAGAGGTAAAAGAAGAAGAAGATAAGGGTTACCATGATCACATAATGTGATAATGTAAAGAGTCAGAGAAGTATAAGAGATAGAAAAAATGAAAGAAAAATAAATATGCATTATGTGCATTATAATAATATATAGTGGCTTTGTCAAATCTTGTGCATTTTACATGAATTTCTAGTAAAATCTAAAGTAAATCAAGAACCAAGGTAAATATGGAATCTAACAGAGTTTGTAATAATATGCACTATTTTTCTCTTTATTTTTTCTTTACTTTTAACATATAGTAACTTTAAAAATTGGCCATAGTCAAATTTCTTTCAAGTTATAGTGGCTCAAAAAACTGTCCTAAATGTTTGCATTGTTATGACTTTGAATCCCAGAGGCTAGATCTAGGTGCTGAGAGAAGAGAAGAAACATAGAAAATAACTTCTAAGGAGATTCTGAAAAAAAGCAATTAAAGAGAGAATAAGAAGGAGGACTCAGAAGAGACTTGAGGCTCATGAAACTATGGATTCAGCTTTAAAAGGATTGAGATTCAAAGAAGTGCAAACTGCAAGATATAAAGTAATTAAATCTGGAAAGACTTGACTATTTATACCTGCCCTTTATATATTGCCAGGGTTGGCACACAGACCATGTATAGTAAGCCTACCCTAGAGTATTGCTATCTATAAACACCAATAGCAGTAAGAGCACACTATTAAATAAGAGAGGGAAAGGCATGGAGTGGAAATAAAGAAGTGAGGCAATGGCCTTATAAATCAAGGGAAAGGAATAAAAGAGAAGAAAAGACTTATAATAGAAGACCAGGATCTTACATGAGGATAGAGATCTCTGTCACAGATATAATGAGATTATAGATGCAGATACTAGATCCATCAGATTCATAAAGATAACATTAAGATCTGGATTGGAAAGATTTAGGGCAAATACTGGAAAGATTCCAGATTTCTTAGTTATGTGACCACTGAATATGAAAATACTTGTAAAGATCTGACCATAGGCTAGGGTTACCCAATAAGGAGTAGTTCTCCCATGATCACATGATGTGAAAGTATAGTTATGCATAGATATGTAACATGCATGTTTTGCACTAAATACATTGGCTATCAGTAACTACTAATTATTATACTAGGCTATAAGTATATGAAATATAGTACTTGCTCTTGGATTTCTATTGGTCCAATTATCAAAGCATTTGGTTATGTTTTGGTAATGTGGCAACCATATCAAAATAACAACTCATTGGAATAGTTTTTTGACTTTAAATAGAATATGATATTTAGTATCTGATATAACCTTTCTTGGCCTTACTAACTGCTTGAATCCTTCTAGGCATGCTTTCTATCCATTTTTGACACTTCTTTACAGAAATCCTTTTTCACTCTACCATTACCCTATTCCATAATTGATGAACTTCTGTAGGTGCCCTTTTATAATCTAAAAGACATTTTTTCAAATGACTTCAAGTGTGTTCAATAGAATTAAGGTCTGGAGATTGAGCAGGCCAATCCAGAAGTTTGATATTTTACTCCTTAAATCAGATTTGAGCTCTTTTAGAGGTATGCTTGGAATTATTATCTTGCTGAAAGATAATTTCATTTAAAGGAATTCCAGAATTCTTCATGCTCTGCAACAATCCTTTCTACAAAATTGCCACATACTGTTCAGCATCCATCCATTCCTCAACCTTACATAAAACTCCCATACCATACCATTCCATTCAGCCCCATGCCATGAGTAATTCTCCTTCAAACTTGACTATACCTTTGATTTTCTTAGAACTTATTCTCTCTTCTTTCTTTTTCCACACATATTCTTGTCCATCTGATCCAATCCTATTGATTTTAGTCTCATCTGACCAAATTAACCTCTTCCAGTTCTTCACAGTCCAATGCTAGTACTTTAAAGCAAAGGCCAACCTACTTTTTCTATAGATAGCAGAGAAAGAGGTTTTTTCTCCTTTACCACAGCTTTTAAAAAAGCTTTCTTGAGGGTATTCCTGACTGTTTGTGGGCAAACAGGAGTGCTGACAATAGAATTGATGAAATGAGTAGCCTGAACTACATTACTGGCTTTTTCAGTAGGAATTTGTTAAACAATAGCATGCTTGCTAATAGAAGAAAGTTTTGAAGAATGACCACCATGATAATTTTCCTACAGGAAAGATCAAGAGAGGCAAGAGACATAATATTATCTCTTTGAGCAGCAGAAAGATGTTTTATAATAAAAATAAGGAAATTTATTTGTGATGGTAGGGTTTATATATGCTGCAGGCTAATTAGTGACATAAGAGTGACATAATATATTACTTACCTAAGATATATAATCATCTTACAGCACTTTAGAGTCCAATATATGTAATGGGAATTCAAAGTCAAAAAACTGTTTTAATGTGTTATAACTCTGGATCCCAGAGGCTAGACCTAGCTGAAGATAAAGAGGAGGAACATGAAAGGGAACTCAAATGGAGGCTCTGGAGAGAAGCAACCAAGAAGGGATCAATAAAGGAGGACTCAGAAGAGACTTAGGCTTGAGTAACTGAGGGCCTGTTCTAGAAAGAGCTAAAATCCAAAGAATATTATGATGCTATTTTTCTTTTCTTGATCATGTGACCTTATCTTATCTTTACCATGTGGTTATCTAATTTTTATCTTATCAGGGCATGTGACAGGTCTTTGGATCCAGGGCTTAGAGTTAGCCTCATGTCTTAAGACTCTATAGGATTATATTCTTTTCCACTTCTTTTTTTATTTCCATTTTTCTTTTCCATTTCTCAGAAGCAGGATTCCTTGATGGTTCCCACACAGTCTTCTCTTCTTTTTGATCCCCATGCCTCATGTATGGGAAAGTTCCCATTAGAGTCATGGTTCATGTACAGAATACTATACTATATAAACTAGTCACTCCTTACCCTGTACTCCTTAGCTTTGAGCACTTGTATACTACTTGTTACAATCCCTCTTTTCTCTTCTTCAGTCCTCTTTTTTCTTGTCTTAGCTTCTGCTCTTCTCACACCTCTGGTGCTCTCTTGTTTGTCTTTCACTAAGATTCCACTCTTCTCACATTCTAGCCCAGTCTAGACCACCTCTTGTTCAGCCCTATGCCTGGGCCTTCCATCTTTCAATCAGCTGACTCATAATCATTCCATCCCTTTTCTTCCATTTTCACATGGACATCTTATTCATCATTTGTCAGCATGATTACACATTCTATCTCTGCTTCAACCCTATTAGCAGTACTATAAAGTAGCATACTTCCTGCCCTCTCTTTCCTTACACTACTTCTTTTGTTATGCTAGGCCCAGGTAGAGACAGGCATAGACCTTGCTATGGACAAAAAGAATGAAGTGAACCAAAGGTAAGCTTCAAGATGAGTGGAAGGTGACAAATGAAGTGTTGTGCCTTAGTAGTACCAGCTACACTCCCAGGGGTGTGCCAAGATCAGATGCTGATGATCCTCTGGTTATAGTGCCAGGACACAAGCAATGGATTTCAAGTACATAGGTACAAGGAGAAGTGGAGATGTAAAGACAGTAAGGTGATTGCAAGGTAGAAGTAGTATAAGAAAAGAGAGGGCAGGAAGTATGCTACTTTATAGTACTGCTAATAGGGTTGAAGCGGAGATAGAATGTATAATCATGCTGACAAATAATGAATAAGATATCTGTGTGGAAATGGAAGAAAAGGGATGGAATGATTATGAGTCAGCTGATTGAAAGATGGAAGGCCCAGGCATAGGGCTAAACAAGAGGTGGTTTAGACTGGGCTAGAATATGAGAAGAGTGGAATCTTAGTGAAAGACAAACAAGAGAGCACCAGAGGTGTGAGAAAAGCAGAAGCTAAGACAAGAGAAAAGAGGACTGAAGAAGAAAAAAGAGGGATCATAACACTACTCATGTTAACTTGTCACTTTCCTTATTCAAATCCCTTTATCTGAGCTTGTGGCACCTTGATCTTAGGGTATATAACAAAAAAGTACAAACTGCAAGGTATGAAGTGATTAAGTCTGGAGAAACTTGACCACCCATACCTGTCCCTTATATATGGCCCAGGGTGGCACATGAACCAACTATACTAAGCCTATCCTAGACTACTGCTAACTATAGACACCACTAGCAGTAAAAGTGCACTATTAAATAGGAGAGGAGCAGATATGGAGCAGATATGAAGGAATGAGGCAGTGGCCTCATATATTAAGGGATTGGAATGGAAGAGAAGAGAAGACTTGTAATGGAAGAACAGGGTTGTGTTACAACTCTGGATTCCAGAGGCTAAATCTAGACAAAAAGAGAGAAAGGAGGAACATGAAGAGAAAAACCTAATGGAGGCTCTGGAGAGGAGCAACCAAGGAGGAATTGATGAAGGAGGACTCAGAAGAGACTTGTGCCCATGCAATTATGGATCTATCCTTGAAAGGGTTGGAATTCAAAGAAGTGCTTCTAAAGCCAAGTACAAGGTGATCAAGTCTGGAAAGACTTGACTATCCATACCTGCCCCTTATATATGGCCTAGGGAGGCACAAGGACCAACTATACTAATCTATCCTAGAGTACTGCTATCTATGGATACCAATAGCAGTAAGGTTGCACTATTAAATAAGAAAGGATGAAGCATGGAGCAGATATGAAGAGTGAGGCAGTGGCCTCATGGATCAAGGGAAGGAATGGAAGAGAAGGGAAGATCTCATAATGGGAAATCAGGGTTACACATGAGGACAGAGATCTCTGTCACAGATGAGATCATAGAGATAGATCTGAGAATCTATCAGATCCAAGGAGATATGACTAGATCTTGATGGGGAAGATCCATGGGCAGATCCTGGGAAGATCCCAGATCCTAGTCACATGACCACTGACCATAAGGTACTTATAAGAATTGCCAAGCCCCAGGCTAGGGTTACCTGAAAAGGAGTATCATTTCCATGATCACATGAGATGAAAGTGATGGTTATACAAGATGTGTAACAGGTTGCACATGAGAATGGAGATCTCTGCCACAGATGTGATAAGATCATAGATGTAGATCTGAGGTCCATTAGATCTGTGGAGATACATCAAGATCTAAATGGGGAAAATCCATGGGCAGATTCTGGGAAGATCCCAGATCTTATATCATGTGACCACTGACCATGAGGATACTTATAAATAAGTCAGACCCCAAGTTAGAGTTACCTGAAAAAAAGTATGTCTCCCATGATCACATGATAAAAGTGGTAGTTGTGCAAGATGTGTAACACAATAAGTTGTTGTTTTGATATGGTTGCCATGTTATCAAAACATAACCAAATGCTTTGATAATTGAACCAATAGAAAGCCAAGAGCAAGTACTATATTTCATGTACTTATAGCCTAGCATAATAATTAGTGGTTATTAATAGCCATTGGATTTAGTGAAAAATATGCAAATATTGGGTTAGTTTTTTAAGCCACTGTAGTTCCAAGCCATTTCAATACAACTCCATAGTGGTTCTGACCTTACTTCCTGTTCCTGTTCTTTTTTCTTATCTGTTTCTATTATTCTCCAGTTTTATCTTGATATGTTATTATTAGCATCATGCCTAACATCTTCATTTATATCCAGGTTATATTTGACACCTATATTTGCTTCTGAGACAACTTCTGTCTTATCTTCCTTTTTCTCTTAGATAATCTGCTTCTCTAAGGTATAACTGCTGTAGCTCTGTATCTTGTACCTTAGTTTGAATATTGACTAAATCCAGTGTTCTCTCCTGCTGTTCTGCATCCTCCCACTGCCTTGTAAGCAGGCTTTATGCCCTTATGCCTCTAAATCCAAGTCTCTATGACTTACTCTGACTCTTTAACCTTCTTCTACCCCCTTTCAAAATTTGGGGCACTAGGACTAGTGCAAAGGAGCATCACATAAGGTAAAGCCTGAAACAGGAGACTTCCTGTTGATTTTGTGACTCAATTTGTCCTGGTAAATGCTCCTATCTAGTGACTCTGGTGAACTGCTGGAAGAGCTTTTATGCTAGTGGCCCTGAACTAGATATAAGAGAAAGGATGAGTAGCCTCTTGTATAAACTAAGCACCAGCAGATGCTATATAAGGATCCAAAGAAGAGGATTGCAGTCAATCTGTATAACTGGCTATAGACCAAGTATAGGGAGGCTGTGTTATATTCTGGACCACTGTGTTCTATTCTGTGACATCTCTAATGCAACTTCAGTTAAAGATTACTCTTAAGCTATATGCTGGCTAGTCTCTGTTTACCTTATTCTCTGTCTATCTAATGACACTTACAATTTCTTATATATACTTTTGTGTCTTTCTGACACAACTCCATAGTCCCTGTTACGGCGCAAGCCTAACACGATGGTCGCACGTGACCATGGGAACCTTTGAGCATGTGATGCGCTGGTCATGTGATCAGTTGCATGTGATTGTGCAAATGAGTAACCTTATAAGGCAAGCCCTAGGCTAGGGTTAGTAGTCTAATACAAGTTCCCCTTGCACTAAAGGTTTAGGTCACATGATATGGCTGGATCCCCAATGGGATCTTAGATCAGCATCTGATGATATCTCTATGGAGATTAGGATCTGCATCTGTAACAGAGATCTAGATAGATCTCCTCGGCCTCAAGGTTGCCATGCCTCTTTCATAGATCTGGATCTAGGTGCTTCCCTTTCATTCTCCCATATCCTCATGG
>JBBPJW010001135.1:0-15076 GCA_038088935.1 Pulveroboletus aff. viridisquamosus
GTAGGTAGGTAGATACTGACCTGCAGGATACTTGTAGTCACTAAGTATCCTAGGTAACTAATGGTCCGCTGTAGGTACTAGCTTATGTAAGCTATAGAGCGTAGGTAATCACAAATTCTAACATCTTCTTCAATAGGTACATATGAATATAGTCCGTTGTCTCGCACACGACTGAGTTCTTCTTCAATAGATGAAGCCGCAGAATTAATTCCTGATGAGCAAGTCGATATAGACTGTCACGTTTGAGCACATCTGTGACAAATTTGACTATCCTCCTCGGTACCAGAAGCCGAGCACAAGGATCGGCCAATAGGTTCGGAGTCTACAACCTTCACGCACACAATGGCATGCGCCTTTAAGTCTCAGAAAGACAGGTGCGTGGACTCGAATTCTGACATCAGAGAAAGGCCGTGTGGAGCTGCACCAACTTCGAGCACAAGAGGAGTCGAAGAAACAGCAGGAGGCCGAGGCTAAGGCTACAAAGGCGGTTGAGGAACAGGCACGACGTGAACGTGAGGCAGATTCTGGTTGCGTTTTTACGGGCGCTCTATCCAAGCAAGGAAGAAGGAAGAACTGGAGGATTTGGTCGCTGCCCTTGCACTTCCCGAGATCGGAAAGAAGGAAGATTTTTCTCTACACGAGGTCGGCGATGTCCTCACACGGATCATGATCTTTTAATTGGACCATCCACCCGCCGGCATCACGTTGACATCCCTGATGCACCCACGCCGGCTGGTACCAGCACATCCAGTTTCGACAATAACCCCTGGAACTACTTGCAATTTCAGTCCGCTACTTCATCCAGTACTATATGTGATGGTTTCTCAGGCGCTATAGCTTACTACTCACACTCATGGTACACCTGCTGCTTGTTCTGTAACATTTCGAAACTTCATCCGAGTCCTCGACTTTCTTGCCTTTATCCTGTTGCGGCGTCATATGCCGACAATGTCTGAGGCCGGAAATTCGAAGTCCATAGGCGCCAGATGCGTGACCGGTGTACATGCTGAATGCACATCAGACAAAATAGGGGAAAATGCGTAGTAGATGGAGCGCCATGGTCTTAATTTAAATATTGAACCCGAGGACAGTAAGTGTCTTCGTGAAGACGTTAGAATAAAAACATTGACTTTTTTGCACATTCGGGGTACTGATTGTAATAGGATCATCTTCACTCACATCATAACGGCAACTGATCTGCTGGTCTGCCATCAAGACTGACAAAGCAGTGATATGTTTCTCCGGCTGTCCCTCTGGAGCACGAAGGGTTGAGTGTGCAGAGTGTGAGCATCACTAATGTATCTACATACAGGTCCACATGATAAGTGACATGTATGTGCTACTGAGTAGTTGAGTGTGTGGGTGAAAGCGTGCAGCGCTTTCTGGCTCCCATCGTAGGATCTGCCTGGGCACAAGGTGAGCTGCATGGGCGGGTGGGAACGCCTTGCAGCCTGGGGTGCCATGTGCCTCCTGACGCTGGGTAGCCCCAAACTGGCCTGCGAGGCCCCAAGAAGTGGGCTTCGAGACTGGGGAGAGGAGGGTGGGGTCGACGAACAGTGCAGCACGCATGCGGTGCTGTTTGAGCTGCAGGTAGCGGTGCAAGAAGGAAGAGGAAATGTGCCACTTACCTACGCCCGGCCGGAGACTAGATTCTGTGGTCGGCTTTGCACGGCCACAGAATGACACGTAATATTGACTGGCACGCATTAGACTTCCTTTTATGGTAAATGTTACATAAGCTTAGAGCGTACTTTTCGTACCATTTTCTAGTTTATGTTCCTCAGTAACTTGACATCTACTGTGGGTAAGTCCTATCTTTATAGGCATTTCTACTGTACTAAACTATCTTAGTTCTCATAGGTAGTTACACTAATATCAGTAGCTTGACATCTACTGAGGTTCTCATAGTTCACTTAATCTCTGCACAACACACCTTTCAACAGGATATACGTACCACTTGAACTCAGATCCATGCATTCTTCTGTTCACCATCTCCTTTACTTCAGCAGAGCCCGGGCTGGGGGGTGCTCTCATCTAGCAACGTGAGCGCTCGGATACTCTCCAACCCAATTTCCATGGACCCAGATGCATACCTATGGTATTTTTTGCATACCAACCGGGTAGCACCTTCTGTCCGCCGACTGTTCTGGAAGGACTAGAGGGCGGTGGGAGCTACAGAGGGCGGCAAAGACACAGACTGAGAGGATGACTCTAGGATGTAGGTAGCACACGGAAGTGGGTTCAGGCATTGAAGAAATGGACCGAGATGAGAGGATTGCATTACTTGCACTCCCATAGCTGACCGTCCCTCAACACCGATCTACATCCATTACTACTCCCCCCTTTCACCTTCGTGTCCATAGGCACTCCCCATGCGCTATGTGGTGTTTCCCACTTCTCAAGCCCCTCTAATGCTTCAATACATCACCTGCACGCTTTTGAAAGTCCTTTGACCAGGTCGATGGACATAGGTGGTTGCTTGTCAGAGACAGTGCAGCCATCACCCTCGCTCTGCACTGACATGCTCACCTTACCACCACTGGGGTCTCTTTGTCAAACTTAGAAATTACCCCCAATGCCTGCGGGACGAATGAGAAAGGATATTGAGATCACCTTGGGTGTGTGGTGTAGAGTGACAGCCCTGTATGTACCTCCATTTGACTCAGGGAAAGGACGATGGTCCATTTGTGCTTGGGGAATCAGCCCCACCTGACTCTCTCTGGGACCATATAAAATTGATTGAAACAAAATCACCAGAGGATGCACCATGGAATTAAGAAAGGAAAGGTGAAACTCACATCAAATTTTACATTGAAAATAAGGCTACAGCTGCCAGCTTTTGACTCTTTATTAGCAGGCATTTGTTATGTGACTAGCAAACACAACAGTTCACAGCATGTGACCATGAGAACTGTTGAGCATGAGATGTGAATGGTTGCATAGTCATGTGACCAGGAGCATGTGATCATGCAAACAAGTTGCCTTACAAGAATAACCCTAGGCTAAGGCTAAGTCCTTATTATCAGAGTATTTCCTTGCACCAGGTATTAGTCACATGATGTGGCAGATATCAGATGAGATCTAGATCCAGTACCCGATGATATCTGATTTCATGATCTAGATTAGGATCTAATCTGTGGCAGAGATCCAGATGGATCTCCTTGGCCTTATGATGACCATGCCTCATTCATATCTAAGAACCAGTGCACCTTCTGAAATGGTATCTACTGTTCTTGCTTGATACTTGAGTCTATCTTGATGGACACTCCTAGTATATCCTTGTTCAAAAGAAACATTCTTCTTTGGCTGGATAACCAAAGAACCTTGTGTTAACTTGAGAATCAACCTAATCTTTGCACCTTTTGTTTCTTGCTGCAGCTGAGGGCTAACAGCCTGACCTTGTGACTGTGATGACTTTGATGTCAGCTTACATCCTCTGAAAAAGTATACAGGGGCCAGTTAACAGCTGTCTCCTTTGTAACCCTTGTGTTCACATGCATAGCACTGAACTTCCTTGGGGCAATCCTTGGTAAAATTCCCATTTGCTCCACAATTGTAACAACTGGGGCATATCACTGGAAGATGGCCAAATTGATGGCACACCTTGCAAACTGGAACTTGTGGTTCTGAATGGACTAACTCTGAAACACTTGTCCTTATACTTGCTGGCCTTGTAATCTTTGATAACACAGGGTTTACTGCTGGGCTGGATGAACCTGAACTTGTGCTAGCTTTCCTCAAACTTGTGCTATCAGCTTTTGGTGGAGCAGATGCTCTAACTGCTGCTTTGGCTTTTGATACTGTGGGTGTACTAACCACCTGACTTGACCTTGGAAGCTGAACTTGAGGGGTATAACTCTGAGAAGAGTTCTTGTCCTTGGCCTTGTCTTCTGATTCTTTTGAAACAGGTGTGCTAACTGTCTTGTGACCTTTTGCTAACATGGTGGGTCTAACCACAGAGGTGAATAAGAAAGGAAGGGAGAGGTTTATCAGAACCTTCTCAAGGCTGTGATCTCCAACTGGGAGAATCTTGCCAAAGCTAACTCTGATGCTTGACCCTTGAGGAACTTTATAAACTGGGAGAGGAACTGTTGCTGAGAAGGGGGAGGTCTGGAAAGACATCTCTGAAAAATGTGGGGGGAAGTTCTCTAATCTAATGAATGAAACCAGCTATCCTTTTAAGAAAAGGAACCTATGTCCTAGGTGCTTGTGTATCATCTGAAAATGTCCTTAGACAAGATCCTTGCACTCTAAAAAATCCTGGATGCCTATGGCCTAAAATGTCTGATCACCTTCTTAGCCTATATGTATGCCTTTTTGGCCTTAATATATGATGGATGCCTTGTTGGTCTAAATTGTCCTGGTCCTAAGAGCTGTGCTCTGCTTCTGCAAAGCCTTATGATCTTGTCCTAAGTGAGTATAGACCAAGTAAATAGTCTTGCTCTAGTGAAACAGTATTTACCATCCTTGCTTGATACTTGAGTCTACCTTGGTGGATGCTCCTAGTACATCCTTGATAGCTAATGAGGCTTTTGGCTAGTGGCCCCTAACTAGGCAGATGAGGGAAAGAATGAATTGAGGGCCCTTGTATAAACCTATAGCCAGCAGCACTGAGTGTTTAGCCTATATAACCAGCTTATAGGTCAAGAGAGCAAGACTGGGTTTTCCCAGCTTACACCCCCTGCCTTATATATTGCCTGGATCTGCACACAGACCAAGTACAGGAGGCCTACTCTAAGCTATGCTATCTATGGACACCAATAGCAGTACTGGCTCTATTAAATAAGGGAGGAATATGCATGGATCAGATATGAGAAGTGAGGCAGTGGCCTCATGAATCTAAGAATAGAAGAGAAGCCACACCATGAGGGTGTGGAGGAATGGAAGATACACTGGTTCTTAGATATGAAAGGGACCTGGCCATCATAAGGCCAAGAAGATCCAATCTGGATCCCTGCCACAGATCAGATATTATTGGAGAGCTGAATCTGGATCTTATCTGAGATCTGCCACATCATGTGACTGATATCTGGTGCAAGGAAATACTCTGAATATAGGACTTAGCCTTAGCCTAGGGTTATCCTTGTAAGGCAACTTGTTCACATGATCACATGCTTCTGGTCACATGACTATGCAACCATTTGCATCACATACTCAACAACTCTCACAGTCATGTGCTATGAACCATTGTGTTTGCTAGTCATATAACACCTTCCATTCTCCCATATCCTCATTGTATGGCTTCTCTTCCATTCCTTTCCTTAATCTGTGAGGCCACTGCCTCACTCCTCATTCCCAATCCATGCATTCTCCTCCCTTATTTAATAGAGCCAGTACTGCTATTGGTGTCCATAGATAGCATAAATTAGGGTAGGCTCCCTATACTTGGTTTGTGTGCAGACTCTGGCAATATATAAGGCAGGGGGTGCAAGCTGGGGAAATCCAGTCTTGCTCTCTTGACCTGTAGGCTGGTTATACAGGCTGATATACTCAGTGCTGCTGGCTATTGGTTTATACAAGGGCCCAGGACTTATTACATTCTCTTTACTGCCTAGTTAGGGGCCACTAGATCAAAAGCCTCATAAGTCATTCAGGATAGGATAGGAGCATCCACCAAGGCCATCTTGAGTATCAAGGCAGGATGGTAGTTACCATTTCAGCATTATCTTAGTCTTTAATAAGTCCAGTGTTCTTATTTTATCTCCAACCTTTACTAAGGGATATATAGTGCCATCTTCATATTTGCACCATTACTTTATGTTATATGCTTAGCAAACACTGATGATCTTGTCATGTGACCATGAGACTTGCTTGCCAAAACAAGGTTAACTCTAGGCAAAGGTTTAGTTTTTTTATCAGAGTATTTCCCTGTGCATAGTAATAGTTTTATGATATGGCAGATCTCAAGATAAGATCTAGATCTTAATGACAATGATATCTAATCTGTGGCATAAATCCAAATGGAATCTCCTTGGCCTTATAGCTACCTTGCTGCTTTTATTATTACTGTCCCTATACATCTCTTTTATTTTCCCACATTTTTATGATGTGACTTCTTTTCTATTTCCCTTGATTCATGAGACCACTGCCTTACTCCTATCCTTTGCCCTATGCTATCCTTTAGTCATGTAAAATACACTTACTGCTATTGATACTCTTAGATAGTAGTTGACAATATATAAGTATCAAAATGTTATTTCAATATCTAATCAAGAACCCAGACAAAGAATTCTAACTGCAAATAACATAATGCCAGCTTAACCCATGGAGAAAGTCATACTCCAGAGACATCTGAGAAAGTCTGAAGGTAATCCAGAAAGGTCAAAAGAAGTTCTTGTTGAATTAAATGGAACTTGGCTTCATTTTATGTGATATGCCCTTGTATAACCCAGTGTTCTAATTTGTAAAGAAATCAGAGGAAGAGAGGAGAGTGGTCTCATAGCTTAACACAAAGGACAGGCAAGACAAGGAGCATCTAGCCTAGTTATAATAAGATTAATTCCCTTAGAATATTCTTAAGAATTCCATTGAGGCCTGGAGTTACCCCAGGATATTTCAGAGGGTCAGAGGGTAAGCCTAGAAGCTTGGTCAGAGTAAGGACAAAGTTCAGATAAGAGATGTTTTTATTGATATTTGAACTACAGTACCTTATAGAAGTTATAGTATCTATAGTTCTCAAGAAGCAAAAATATTTAAGTAAGGAGAGAAGCTGTAAAGGAAGTTGTCTCAGAATTAGGCAGGTGTTGTTATACACTGGCACTACTTAGCTAGAAGCTATTTTTTATTCTTACTCTAAGCTAAGTTTTCTTTACTATTTACTATCTTTGACTGCTTTCATTGATCTTATCTTATCTTATCTCATCTTATATTTTGTCATGCCATAAGATTTGGTCTAGCCTGATCTAGCCTTTGCACCTCATATAGCATAGTCTTTTACCTCATTGTAGTCTAGACATTCTCTAATGTTATGGTCTAGCCCTCTAATGTCATACCTTACCTTTGCCTTGCTTTCTTTGACTAATTACTCTCTATTTGCCATTGGTTCCTATTTAGTTTCCCTTTGCCCTATTTCCTTATTTAGCATTGTTCTCTATATACCAGCTACCTCATGTACTTCTCATGGCCTGGTCCATGCATACTTTTTAGCAATATATAATGGGGCAAGAACATAGACTGGTTTTCCAGTCTAGAGCACTTGTTTATTTTGTTTCCTAGTGCCTCCTTTAGGCTGCCTGTTATGATGCATCACTTTAATTCCATTATAACAACTACCTTACTAATAACTGTCTTACTATAGTTATACAAACAGAACTTAGAGCTCTAATCCTGAAGACCATTACTGGAGCAACCTTATAAATATTAAAATACTTTTCTTCTTCAGATAGCAAATACCACTATAGAAATCCTTATAATATTAATTTCTATTATCCAGGAACATAGTAGATTATGTTATGGTGCAAGCCTAACATGACGGTCTCATGTGACCATGAGAACTTTGGAGCATGAGATGCACTGGTCACATGATCAGTTGCACATGACCATGCGAATGAGTTACCTTACAAGGCAAGCCCTAGGCTAGGGTTAGTAGTCTTTATGAGTATTCCCCAGCACTAAGGTATAGGTCATGTGATATGGCTGGATCCCTGATGGGATCTTAGATCAGTCCCCAATGATATCTCTTCGGAGATTAGGATCTGATCTGTGGCAGAGATCTAGATGAGATCTCCTTGGCCTCCAGGTGACCATGCCTTCTTCATAGATCATAACCGGTGTGCTTCCATTCCACCCACATCCTCATGGTGTGGCAGCATCTCTTCCACCATCCCTTATCCACAAGGCCACTGCCTTATTCCTGATCCCCGCCCCATGCATCTTCCATCCTATCTATTATGAGAGCAGAGATACTTATGCTACTGGTGTTCCATAAGTAGTGTAGTCTAGGGTAGGCTCCCTGTACTTGGTCCATGTGCAGATGCCAATAGTATAAAGGCAGGGAGTGGTAAGCTGAGGTCTTCTTAGTCATACTCTCTTGTCTCTTAGGAGATTATACAAGGGATCTCTATGATCTCCCAGCTGTCCCTTTTAGGGATCCCCCTGAGCTCTCTAGGGTTAAGGCTCTGACTTTCTCTAAAGCCTAGTTTGGGGCCACTAGCATAAAAGCCCTAGCAGAAGCAAGGAAGGTGCTCACCAAGGTGCTTGAGAAGAAGGATATGGGTAGTGACCCATAACAGATTAGACAAACTCTTAGAGTTAGAACATAGTGTTACATGCATATAAAGTAGTAAACATGTGACCAGTACTGTTATGGGTGTTTACCTGTCCTGCCTTGATATTCAAACTACCTTGATGGATGCTTCTAATCTGTCCTGAAAGATTGGTGAGGATTTTGGCTAGTGGCCCATAGCTAGGCAAATAAGAGAAAGCTAAGACCACTACTCTTGTATAAATCAGAAGCCAGCAGCACTAGTAGAAACTAGTCTATATAATGAGCTAAGAGGTTAAGAGAGCAAGACTGGGAAAATCCCAGCTTGCACCCTCTACCTTATATATTGCCAGTGCATGTGCACAGATCAAGTACAGGAGGTTTACTCTAAGGTCTACTATCTATGGACACCAATAGCAGTAACCTCTCAACTAATAGATAAGGGATGAAGAATGCATGAAGTGGAAATAAGGAGTGAGACAGTGGCCTCATGAATTAAGGGATAAGAATGGAAAGAAAGTGCACTGGTTCTCAGATATGAAAATGGCATGGTTACTATAAGGCTAAGGAGATTCAAACTGGATCTCTGCCATAGATGCAGATTCTAATCTAGATTATGAGATTAGATATCATCAGGACTGTACCTGGATCTCATCTGAGATCTGCCATATCATGTGACTGATACCTGGTACAGGGAAATACTCTAATATATAGGATTTAGCCTTAGCCTAGGGTTTTCCTTATAAGGTTACTTGTTCACATGATTACATGCTTCTGGTCACATGACTATGCAACCATTTGCATCACATGCTCAACAGTTCCCATGATCACATGCTTGAGACTGTTGTGTTCACTAGTTATATAACAAGTACCTTAATCTAGTATACTTGAACTTGTACCATTCAGTTTTCTATAACTGCTTCTCAACTTCCCTCTATCTCTTTCATACTTTAGCCAGGTCAGCTCCACCTAGTTAGTAACAAGCTGTTATGCACCCTCCAAGATCTTGGCAATATCTGTGTTTTGTGAATAGAAAAACAGCAGGTTTGCCATTTCACTGCCATTCTCTTGTTTTCCCAGTTTTGGGCACCCCTCAAGGTGATTTCCTCTTGCTATTGGTCTAGATCCATAATAGGTGTCAATGCAACCTGAATATGAATGGAGATGTCAGAGAAGACAACATCTAATAATGTCAGACTAAAACTAAATGATAATAGAAGAAAACCAGGGAAAACATAGAACAGTAACAAGAGATGAGTGCAGAACTAGATATAGAGTTATAGCAGAATGGTTTGGAGAAATTAGAGGTGCTAAGGTAAGTTAAGTAACAGAAACAAGGGAAATGGAACTAAAAGTGGAGTGGAAGTGGAAGATAATAGAGGCCTATACAAAATGTGCTTGATAGAAGAGCAAGAAGAATGTAAGTGTGGATGGAGTGGTCACAGAGGGCCAGAATTGTGTGAAGGAAGTCAGAGGGCTAAAGTGGCTCACTAGATATAAGGACCAGATATAAGCCAGATTAGAATCAGATCTGGAATATGGAATATACTGTTATGCTAGGCCTGGGTAGGGTCAGGCATAGACCTTTGGAAGAGAAAACTGCAAGTGGGGTGAGCTCAATAAAGGATCAGCTCATGACAAGGAGTGGTGTAATATGAGGATAACACCATCAAGAGCACTTGAACAAGATATTGAGTAACTGCAAGATCACTGGCTTGCAGGTTCCAAGTGTTCCCTCTTGTACACTAATGCATGGACTAAGAGAGTAGCATCTAAGTAAGTGAGATATTAAGTGGATCAATGTACATGGAAGTAGAAGGTAGAAGGTAGAAGTAGTGTGAGAAGAAGGGAGGCAAAGTATGCTACTTTATAGTACAGCTAAGTAAGGTTCAGACTCAGTTGGATAAGTCATGGAGATGACAAATGCTAAGTAATTAATCCATGTAGAAACAGATGGAATGTTCAAGAAGCTTAGTATAAGCAATAATGAATGACTCATGTAATAGAAGCAGATCATGAGTCATACTGACTGAGTCATAGATGTTCTGGAATGTTGAAAGAGAAGGATCCAGAAGGTGAACAAGAAAGCATCTGAGATATGTAAATGTGAAATGTAATAAGAGAAGCAGAAAAGGAAAATAAAAGGAGCAATTATAACATATACAATAAGGGATAGAAAGAGACTTAAAGCAACTGAGTCTTGACCACTTCTGTTATTAAGTACACTAGCCAGTGTACAGTGTCTAACAGCAGTCTCTATTCTCTTGACTTACTTTCACTCTTTTGCCTAGTTTAAAGCCACTAGTCTCTAAAAGCTCTCTTGTCATTGTCAACATGTATAGGTCACACATTAGTTTATGTTATTGAAGAAGCACCTCAGATTGGTGCATAATACTCTAGCACCCAAGGCTAACTTATGTCAAGTCTTATTCTTAGCTCTAGCCTTAAAATTTATGCTAGTATCTACCCAAGCCTTATGTAACAAGCTCCAGGGGAACTCTAAATAACTTCAGAGTAAAAGATTGAGTGGGGCTTGGCTTTACCTTATGTAATGCACCTTTGTACTAGTTTAGTGCTCTTATTTCAGAGAAGTTGAAGGTATACTGGAGATATGGCATAAGTTATGGAGACTTGAATTAAAGGTATGAAAATAGCTGGTCTATTCACAAAAAGATATGGCAAAGCAAAGAGGTGAGGACATTGAGTCTTGTTAATATTCAAACTCAGGAACTACAAAACAGGAGTATTTAGGCATAAGTACTTTGGAGAAGAGAATTATCTAAGAAGAGAAATGAAAATGTAATAGAAGCTATCTAAAAAGCAAAGAAATGTGACAATATATCCTGGATATGAATGGAGATGTCAAGGATAACACTAATAGAAAGAGTGTCAGGATAAAACTAATATATAACAGCAAAGAACAAGAGAAAACTAAAGTATAAGTCAAAAAGTAAAGTGAACTAAATATAAAGTTGTAATGAAATGAACAGAGTTTGGCAAGAAAACATTGTAAGTAATTTTAAGAGACAGGAATGGAGGTTAAAGGAATGGTAGCACAATATAACTTGAGAAAGTAAAAGTACCTAGAGTTGGTCTGGAAGGAGTGGAGTAACCTTAGCAGCAATTAGAATATGACAATTACTCATAGAAAATGGCCAAGGTTTGGTCAAAGGTTTTTGAGAATTCATAACTTTACCAACTTACCTGCCTTTTTCAATACCAGCTCCAATCATGACCTGGAAATTGTTATTGGTACCCACTGGAGATTTTGGCAGCTCACAAGGTCACAGAAGAGAGACATATAAAATATCAGGTGGTCAGAAAGCATTGCATTTGAACTTCTTATTCAATATAAATTCACAGTACCCTGCCTTTATAGCCCTTTCAACTCAGCAAAGCACATTACACTGGCTCATATGCAGAATAAGACTGACCACAATGGCCTCCATACAAGGAGGGTATTCATTTTGAGAGGTGTACTAAAGAGAATACCACACTATATACAAGAAAACCTCAGTTTTATATGAATAAAAGACTGTAAACATTCTCCTAAACTAACCTATACACAAGAAGATCTTGTAGATACTGTTCAATTAATGAATGTAACCAATGTAGAGTAGTCTTACCTCAGTTTCATATGAATAAAAGACTGAGGTGCAATATGGCAGTGCCCATACTCAAAAGGCTGATGCAATTACATAAGGAAATGTTTAGTATATGCCTCAGAAAAAAAGGAATGACAAAGGAGAAAGAAAAGTAAAGAGAAATGAAATAAATAGAATGAAATTTCAACATACCCACTTGCTTAATTATTTTATCTTACAGTGTTAAACCCATTCCCTCTGTAAAATGGACATGTTTTTCTTGACTCAATGCCTTGGTCAAGATATTAGCAATTTACATGTTGGTGGGGAGGTACTTGAGTAAAATATCTCCTGCCACAATCTTCTTGCAGATGAAATAATGCCAAATAATGATATGTTTTGTCTGATTATGAAGTACTGTGTTCTTTGCTAATGACATCACAGATTGATTGTTGATTGAAATAATAATGATGGACCACATAAAAAAAAATGCAAGTTCTGAAATTAAGATCTTTAGCCATGTAGCCTCTTTCATGGCTATGGTTGCTGCCATATACTCAGCCTCTGTAGCAGGTGACTACCCACCCTGTCTTGATACTTGAGTTGACCTTGGTGGATGCTTCTAGTCTATCCTTGAGAACTGCTGAGGCTTTTGGTCTAGTGGCCCCTAACTAGGTGAAGAGAGAAAGGATGAGTTCCTGGGCCCTTGTGTAAACCAGAAAGCCAGATAGTGAATAAGAGCAGAGGTGGGATCCTTCTTGGATCAGGACCAGAGATTACTACTATGGATCTAGCCTAGAGGTTAAGAAAGCAAGACTGGGTTTCCCCAGCTTGCACCCCCTGCCTTATATATTGTAGAGATCTGTGCACAAACCACATACAGGGAGTCTACCCTAAAGTATGCTATCTAGGGGCACCAATAGCTAAAGTAGCTCCTACCTCTAAATAGATATATGATATGAATGCATGGGGCAGCAATGAGGAGTGAGGCAGTGGCCTCATGGATCTAGAAAAGGGAATGGAAGAGAAGCCACACCATGAGGATGTGAATGGAATGGAGGAGCACAGGTACTGATCAATGAAATGGACATGGCCATCATAAGGCTGAGAAGATCCAATCTGGATCTCTGCCACAGATCAGATCCTAATCTAGATCAAGAGATCAGATATTATCAGAAGGATCTAGATCTCATCTGAGATCTGCCATATCATGTGACCAATACCTAATGCCAGGAAATACTCTGAACTAGGACTTAGCCTTAGCCTAGGGTTTACCTTATAAGGCTACTTGTTCACACAATCACATGCTCCTAAGCTCTCATGGTCATGTGAGACCATCATGTTAGTTTGTTACCATAACACAGAATAATGCTTCCTGCTTGCTTCTAATTTATACAAGAGTAGTGTGGCAGGTTCTTTCTGCCCTGGCCTTGTTACTCAAACATCTGTGGATGCCCTATTCCTTCCTAGTGAACTTGGTGAGGCTTTTAACTAGTGGCCCCTAACTAGGCTGGTTAGCAACTTGTGAGACCTAGGCTCTTGCTATAAACCAGGAGCATCACCTCAAGAGAGCTCAAAGGGGATCCCCCCCTTGGGGATCAAGCTAGGAGATCAAGAGTGTAAGCTAAACCCTAAGGTACAAGAGGGTAAGACTGGGTTTCCCCAGGCTCACACTCCCTGCCTTATATATTGCAGAGATCTGTGCATGGACCATGTACAGGGAGCCTACCCTAATCTATGCTATCTATGGACACCAATAGCATAAGTAGTTCCTGACCCTAAGTATAGATATGGGAAGCATGCATGGGGTGTGAGGTAGGAGTGAGGCAGTGGCCTTGCGAATAAGGGATGGAGAGAAGAAGCCACATCACAAGAATGTGGGAGAATGGAAGGGAAGATGCAAGGGCTTATGGATATGAATATGGTGTGGCTGCCATAAGGCTGAGGAGATCTATCTAGATCTCTGCCACAGATCTCCTGATCTTGATCTCATCTGAGATCTGCCATATCAGTGATCTAATACCTTTGCATGGGAACTCTGAATGGGACTTAGACCTTAGCCTAGGGTTTTCTTAATAAGGCTACTTGTTCACATGATCATGTGCTTCTGGCACATGACCAGTCATATCACATGCTCCACAGCTCTCACAATCATGTGAGACTATCGTGTTAGATTATTACCATAACAAGTAGTGGTCTTACTCTTTTTTCATTTGTCTAGTTTGGGGCCACTAGCTAAAAGCCTCATTAGTTCCCAGGATATAATTAGGGGTATTCATCAAGGGAGCTTGAGTATCAAAAATAGAATGGTAGTTACTATTACAGATCTTATTGACAAACTTCATGAAACAAAGCTTTTCACCAAGTTCAATATCCAATGGGAATATAACAATGTCTGTATTAAAGATAAACACCAATGGAAAGCTGCCTTTATCACTCATAAAGGCCTCTTTGAACCCAAAGTGATATTTTTTGATATGAATAACTTACCTGCCACCTTTTAGCATTTTATTAATGACTTCTTCCATGATATGATTACAAAAGGATGGCTTACTATCTATATGAATAATCTCCTTATTTTCTTCCCAGATACTAATACACACAGAACCTGCACCTCCTGTGTGCTATAATGCATGGCAGACCTTGATTTTCACCTGAAACTGGAGAAATGCACCTTCATCTTCTCAGAAATTGAATACTTAGAAATGGTCATTGTTACGGCTCAAGCCTAACACAACAGTTGCATGTGACCGTGGGAACTGTAGAGCATGTGATGCGCTGGTCAGATGATCAGTTGCATGTGATCGTGCAAATGAGCTTCCATATAAGGCAAGCCCTAGGCTAGGGTTACTAATCCAATCCTACGAGTATTCCTTGGTATCAGATATTGGTCACGTGATGTGGCAGATCTCAGATGTGAGATCCAGATCTAATCTGTGGCAGAGATCCAAGATGGGATCTCCTTGGCCTCCAGGCTGCCAGGCTACTTTCATAGATCTCTATCGGTACCTTTCCTTCCATTCTCCCACATTCTCATGGTGTGGTTCTCTTCTTTTCCATCCCTGATCCGCAAGGCCACTGCCTCACTCTTCATATCTGATCCATGCTTCTTCCCTCCCTATTTAATATACTTAGTCATAGAGCTACTTGTGCTATTGGTGTCCATAGATAGCATACTTTAGGGTAGACCTCCTGTACATGGTCTGTGCACCATTACTGACAATATATAAGGCAGGAGGTGCAAGCTGAGGTTTCCTCAGTCTTGACCTCTTGTGACTTGGGCTAAGCT
>JBBPJW010001136.1:0-15072 GCA_038088935.1 Pulveroboletus aff. viridisquamosus
GTAGTTTTAACATAGTTAATACAATTGATTTGTGCTCCACTATTAATAAGGGCAGAGATATCTATGACTAATCTTGGGCATGCAGATGGAGAGACTTGTAATGGAATTCTCATAGATTTTCTAGAGAATAATACAAGTACAGATATGTACAAAAGGAAAGAAGCACCTTGCATAGAAAAGGTACTCTGCTTTAAAAATCCAGCCCAACTCTTTCTACTTCAGGTTCTTTATCACTAACCTCTTCAATCTTAGTTATTTCTTCATCAGCCATGACCTTCTTAATGGATTTCTTGGCAGGAGGAATAATAGGGTTGGATATGAATGTGAATGTGAAGGAGCAGTTGTTAAAACAGGAGGTTACATTGTATCCAGGTTTTCTGCAATGAAGACAAAGACTGAGCTTGAAGCATCATTCTCATTCCTGGGGGGTTAGTTTGTTGAGTCAAATGGAGTTAATATCCATAGCATTCAGATCTTTTTTGGCCCAAGGGGTTATAAAGAGGGTAGCAGGGATTCAGGCATAGGTCTTGAAGTTTTTATTATAAAGCTCAGTGAGCTTGGCATACTTGGAGGTTTCTTAAAATTGAATGGCTTTTTTATACCATCCTTCTATGGTGCTGGGGATTTTGATGAGGTTCTGAATTCAATACAAGAGCCAGAGAAGAATTCTGGCTTTATAGTATATGATAAGGACATTGTCATTCTTGATGTTGACAAGAACTGCATGGATTTGGAACTCTGCAGTGTATTCTGTAAGTGAGGGGATCCACTTGCTTTCTTTGTTCTGATGCATCTGAATATTTACTAGCCAGTAAATGTTACAACTTCCCATCTCTTTTCCCTTTTCCCTTGCCTTAGTTTCATCTTACATATCCCAGATGCTTTCTTGTTCACATTCTGGAACCTTCTCCTTCTTTTGTTCCAAAATATTCCTTGACTCAGCTGCTATTACTCATGATCCACTTCTCTTATATGAGTCATCTGATATTATGAGCAGACTGCTTTTTCCATGTTTCATCTGTTTCCACATGAATCAATTATTCAGCACTTGTCATCCCTATGACTCATTCAACTGAGTCTAAACTCTATTACTTGTACTATAAAGTAGCATACTTTGCCTCTCTTTTCATTATGCTACTTCTTATCTCTACTTGCTTCTACTCCTGTACCAAGCACTTCTTGCTACCTTAAGCCCTTTATGGTCTCCTGGTAATCCATTTCTTCTTAGTTCATATATCAGTGCACAAGAGGGAACCCCTTGAACTCCATCAATGCCAAGTCATTAATTGTACTCTGCAAGCCAGTGTCCTTGTCATAGCTCAACCCTTCATCTGAGTGCCCCTGGTGTCATTCTTGTATTATACCATCCCTTGACCATGAGCTAACCCTTTGTTGAGCTTACCCCCTTGTAGTTCCCTCTTCTGAGGTCTACACCTGACCCTACCTGGGCCAAGCATAACAAAAGAAGTGGCATAACTTTTATAACTACCATCACTATAGCTTGCCCACCATACCACCTAAACAACCCATGTTCCTTGACTCCCTCTGGGGTGAACATATATTGTCTCCTGCAGAGAACCCCCTTGATTCTTCCAAAACAGAAGAAATTCCAGCACACTGCTCTCTCTCACCTGAGGATCCTGTTGGTGATATTCTTGTTCCCTCTACTAAGGAACAGAACTTTGACCAAACCATAGCCCATGAGCTTATGACTTCTTTACAGATCCTAAGTACACCCACTCCACCTTCTTTAACTCTGACTTGCTGCCATCCTCTCTATTCCCTTTTAAAAATCCCAATGTCTGACTCCACCACCACCACTAAACCCACTGAGCTTTACCTTGGTATCCTGGAGCACTATAATGGAGATAGGTCTAAAGCTGAAACTTGGATGGATTCCATCCATTTTATCTTTTCATTAACCAGGCTGTGTACAACTCTGACAAGAAGGGCATAGCATTTACTCTCTTATATATGATAAAGGGTTTTATCCAATCTTGGGCAGCCACTTACTGAAAACAATGCATTAAGGGCACCTTGATATCCATGGGATTTTTTACAGATCTAGTCACCACCTTCCTGGTAGCATTTCAAAATCAGGACATGGTCAGTTTGGCCATTCACTGGCTGGCCAACACACAAATATGACTCAACAAGAAAGGAGAATGGATCTCCCCTCTTGCTAAATATACAGCTGAGTTCCAAACTCATGCTGTAATATCCAAAATTAAAGACAACTCCATCCTGATTAGCTACTATAAGATGGAACTAGCTTTCTGGATCTCCCATCACATCCACTTTATGGAAATGGTGCCCAGTAAAATAACTAACTGGTATCTCAAAGCTGCCCATTTCAGTAGCACCAATAAATGATCCAAATTCATTGAACAATGTAGAAAGACATCCAGGGCATTTACCTGGACTTTCACTTCTCTCTTAATCCCTTGAATTGAAAGTGTTATAATCATTTTTCACTTTTCACATTATGTGACCCTGGGAACCCTTACCTTTTCACCTTTTCACATCTTCACCTTTTCACACTTTCACATCTTCACATTTCACATTCTAGAACATTCCAGACCATGACATTATTACCTGGCAGTTACCATAAGGAACTGCTAAGGTACTCACTCTCCTATTACCATTGGTCTGCTTACTATAGCATAGTTTAGGGCAGACCCTAGCTACATGGTCTGTGCACACATCTGTATCATATATAAAGGGCTGGCACAAGCTGGGATTTTCCAGTTTTGTGCACTTGAGCTCTATGCTTTATACAAGGCCTTGACTCTTCTTTGATTCCTTTTGCCTAGTTCTCTGAGATCTAGTTCAAACCTCAGCTATTCAGAAGAAGTGTTCACTGGTTCCAGTATCAAAACACAAGGCTAGGATGGTCACAATCATTTCATGATTCATCTCCAATTATTCCTCCATTACTTACCCACTTCTTGATCTCACCAAGAAGACAACCCTCTGGTCCTGGTCCCTCTCCTACTAAAAGTCCTTTGATTTGCTTAAGGTACTCTTCCTCTCCCAGCCAGTTCTCCAACTCCCTGACCTCTTCTAACCTTTTGCCATTGCCATGGATGCCTCTGCATATGCATCCAGTGGTATTTTTCTTCAAACTAACATCAACAGAGACTGGCACCCTTGCTTATACCTCTCACAGACTTTTTTCCCTGCTAAGAGAAACTATGACATTTACAATTGCAAACTCCTTACAATCATTTGTGCCCTGAAAGCCTGGAGACAATACCTCCAGGGCTCTCTCCATTTGGTTTAGATCTTTACTGATTATAAGAATCTCACCTACTTCTATACCCCCTAGACCCTCAATCATCAACTTCAATATTCAACTCCAGCATGTTGCTGAAACCTCCCTTGCTAGGCCAGATGCCCTCTTCCATAACCCAGATTTCTCCTTGGATAATTCAGCAGTTACCTTGCTATCCAAGATTATCTTCTGTTACATCATTGATATTACCCTTCATACCCACATCCACAAATACCAAGTAAATGTTCCCCTTTATCTCTTGGTCCTTCAAAAATGGAATGGTTCCATGAGAAATGGCCTATAGTCCTGCTTCTGTGACTGGAAGCTTCATAACATCTTGCTTATATACCATGACTATGTGTACATTTTCCCAGACAAAACCCTTCATTGCTCTATCCTCTGCCACTGTCATGACCATGAAACTGCTGGATACTCCAGATATTTTAAAATCCAGATTCTAGTTCAACAGGAATTTTGATAGCCAGATCTTGCTGCCTATATCTGCCAGTATGTTGACAGTTGCAGTATTTGCCAACAGAACAAGGTCAATATCCACCCCTCTGCACCTGCCCTCTACCCTATTCTCTTGCAGGTCCTCTGCCCTTCCAATAAATTATCTGTAATCTAATTACTGACCTCTTTTACTCTGCCAACTTTGATTTCCTATTGGTCATGGTCAATCATGGGCTTACTAAGGGGGTAGTTCTCATTCCCACCAAAAAAATCACCACTGCTGAAGAAATAGCCATGCTTTTCTTTGAGAAAGTCTACAAATACTTTGATTTGTATGACAAAATCATCTCTGACTGAGGCCCACAGTTCACCTTCACCTTCACTAAGGAGCTTGGGAAACTCCTTAACTATGACTTGTCCCTCTCCACTGCATATTATTCTCAGTTCAACAGAGAGACCAAATGCATTAACCAAGAAATAGAAACCTACCTCCATATTTTCTGTAAAGCCAACCCATTCAAATGGGCAGAAAATATCTCCCATGCTGAATTCACACACAATCACCACCTCCACTCTGTACCCAATCAATCACCATTCTATCTTCTAATAGGCTATAAAATCTGTGCCCTTTCCTCAGTAATCCCTGAAATCTTAATGCCTGCTGTCACTAACAGGCTAAAACATTTGACCACAGCTAGGGATAAAGCTATCACAGCCCACAACCTTGCATACCATATAATGGCATCTCATATTTGCTTTAAGTTCATTTTCTTCACCAAGGAAATGAAAGTTTGGCTAGAAGCATGGAATCTAAAATGTTCTGTGACCAATTCAAAGTTTGCACCAAAAAGGGAAGGACCCTTTACTATCACTGAAGTGCTTTCCCCTATAATCTACAGGCTCCACCTTCCTGTAACCTAGAAGATCCATCTAGTCTTCCATGTGTTATTGTTATCACTCTATCACAAAAACAATGTACATGGGAAAAACTTCCTGGCTCTACCTTCAGACCTTATAGAAGGTCAAGAAGAATATAAAGTTGAGCAGATATTAAAACATTGTGGCTTGCCTTTTTCTTGCTTCTTCCTAATCTAATGGAAGGGTTACTTAGTGGAAGAAAACTTATGGGAAGCTGAGTCCAATCTCAGTAATGCTTCTGAACTCCTGACCACCTACAAAAAGCAGCACTCTCTTGTGACTCCTTCCATTGCCTTTTCCTTTTGAACCACTTGCACCAAGAAACCTAAGTCTTGTCCCTCTTGTAAATAACCATGTCTTCCAACACCAATGCCACCTTGTTTCCTGTTTTCAATGTCCCATCCTCCCCTACCCAGGAAATCCTCAATACAATCTTTCCCATGCATGCCCATTTTCTTCCCTCTAAGACCATTATAATCTTAGCTAACTTATTCCTATTTACTTTGCCCATCACATTACTTCTCAATAGTTTTCCTGTTAAGAAAATCATACCCATCCCTGTTGTATTGTCCCCTGCCCCCACTTACTTGGCCAATATCTCATTTTCTCCCATAGCTATTCCCATTCCACCACCCATGGCTCATAGGGCCACTCCTTGCCCCATTACTGCTGTTGATCTGCCTCTCACTGCCCATGCCCTCCACTCCAGAGACTGCAACAATGTGTACTGCATTGGACTCCAGTTCTTTGTTTTCAGCTCTTGACTTTCTATTGCCATTGAATTACACCTTGACATGTACTTCTCCCTCTGGGCCCTCTACCATCTCTATCATCAGATTGAGAAAATGTCCTTGATCACTCAACTACTCCACCACACTGCTGAAGTTAACATGGACACTGTTCAAAAAGGTCTTGACACTATTACAATTCCTCTTTTCTTTTCCTTTTTCCTTTCCATGTTTTACACTTACATGTCTTGGATGCTTTCTTGTTCATGTTCTGGAACCTTCCCTTTCTTTCATTCCAGAACATTCTCTGACTCAGCCAATATGACTCATAATTCATTCCCCTTGCATGAGTCATGCTGTATTACTCACTGGCTGCTTCTCCTGTATTCCATCCATTTTCACACAAATCTATTACTTAGCATTCATTATCATTATAACTTATTCAACTGAGTCTGAACTTGTTCTTGTTTCTCTATACTATAAAGTAGTGTACTTTACCTCTCTTCTCCTTACACTACTTCTACCTTTTACTTCCACCTTGTACATTAATATACTCAATACCTTGGCTACCTTGAGACATTTTCCTCTTAGTAATATATCTCTTCTTATTTCATGCATTGGTGTACAAGAGGGAACACTTGGAAACCTGCAGGCAAGTGTCCCTGCAGTTACTCAACACCTTATTCAAGCATACCTTGACAGTGTTATCCTTGTGTCATACCACTCCTTGTTCATGAGCTGACTTTTCATCAAGCTCACCCCACTTATAGTTCTCTTTTCTGAAGGTCTATGCCTAACCCTACCCAAGCCTAGTGTAACAGACACAATCTATTGCCAGTCATCCCTCATCCTGGATGATCTCACTTATTAACTAGAGTTTGGAGAGTTTCTTATTAACCTAGACCAATTTGAGCAAGAGTCATCTGTTGCTTAGCAGCATCTTCTTCCCACATGTTCTACCACAATATCCATGTCTTTATCTTTACTCACCCTAGTGGAACTTGACTATATTGCCCAGATGGAAGCATGGTGGTTCAGTCATGATGGCAGAGCCTGTCTATCCCCTAGTCACCCTCACTATTATAATGGGTGCCTTTAATGTCACAAATTGGGCCACTAATGGGTTCAATGCCCCTCTTACCAATGCCCCACCTGCCTTCATTGGCAGCTGGGCCATAACCAGTCTCATTGCCCTCTTTGCCAACCTTATCCTCAGCCCTTTATCTTATCCTCTTCATCATCCACCTGGTCCTCATGCTTTTCTTGCTGCTCACACAGATCATTCCATTGTGCTTCTCTGGCTCACTTATCTTCACCACCTTCTTATCACACCAATGGTAAGGATGATATTATTGACAACATCAGCTGGGCAAATATCATGGGCTCCCCAGTGACCTATGACTAGTATCTAACTAGGTCATCAGACATACAAAGGGAATAATGTTACAACTCCCCATCTCTTTTCCCTTTTTTCTCATCTTAGTTTTGTCTTTACATATTCCAGATGCTTTCTTGTTCACATTCTAGAACCTTTCCCTTTTTTTGTTCCAGAACATTCCTTGACTTAGCCACTATTACTCATGATCTGCTTCTCTTATGTGAATTATCCAGTATTACAAGCAGACTGCTTCTCCTGTGTTCCATTTGTTTCCACATGAATTAATTATTCAGCACTTGTCATCTCTATAACTCATCCAACTGAGTCTGAACTCTATTACTTGTACTATAAAGTAGTGTACTTTTCCTTTCTTTTTATTATGCTACTTCTTACCTCTACTTGCTCCTACTCCTGTACCAAGCACTCCTTGCTACCTTAAGCCCTTTATGGTCTCCCAGTAATCCATTCCTTCTTAGTTCACATATTGGTGCACAAAAGAAAATCTCTTGAACTCTGTCAATGCCAAGTTATTGATCATACTCTGCAAGCCAGTGTCCTTGTCATAGCTCAACCCTTTGTCAAAGTGCCCCTGATGTTGTCCTTGCATCACACCATTCCTTGACCATAAGCTGACCCTTCATTGAGCTCACTTTCTTGTGGTTTCCTTTTCTGAGATCTATGCCTGACTCTACCTGGGCTAAGCATAACAGTAAATCACAGATATGACAGTATTTGTTATGGATCTAGACCAACAGCAAGAGGAAATTACCTTGGGAGGTGCCCAATACTGGGGGGACAAAAGAATGGCAGCCTAGAGGAGGCACTAGAAAACAAGGTAAACAAGTAAACAAGTGCTCTAGACTGGAAAACCAGTCTATGCCCTTGTTCCTTTATATATTGCTACAAAGTGTGCATGGACCAGGTCATGAGGAATACATGAGGTAGCTGGTATACAGAGAACATACTAAATAAGAAAATAGGGCAAAGGTAAACTAAATAGGAACCAATGGCAAATAGGGAGTAATTAGTAAAAGAAAGCAAGGCAAAGGTAAGATATGACATTAAAGGGCTAGGTCATGACATTAGAAAAAGTCTAGGCTACAATAAGGTAAAAGGCTATGCTACATGAGGTACAAAGGCTAGACCAGGCTAGACCCAACCTTATGGCATGATAAGATAAGATAAGATCAAAGAAAGCAGTCAAAGATAGTAAATAGTAAAGAGAACTTAGCTTAGAGTAAGAATAAAAAATAGCCCCTAGCTAAGTAGTGCCAGTATATAACAATAATTACCATGCTGCTTTTTATATCTGCTTTCCCTGAGCTTCCCTTCCATTCTCCCACATTCTCATGGTGTGATTCCTCTTCTAACATATCTAATTCATGAGGCCACTGCCTCATTTTTACTCATCACTCTATGCCCTATTCCTTATTTATATAATAAGAGTAATAACTGCTATTGGTAACCATAGGTAGTAGCTGACTTATCCTGTACTGGGGCTGTGCCCCTTTGGCAATATATATACAGGGTGGGCAAGACCTGGAGTCTCTCCAGTCTTGATCACTTATATTATTCTCCCCTTTACCTAAACACTTTAGTATTAACTTAGATTCCTTCTTCCTTCTTACAGTCTGAGCATTAGTTGCTGGTGTTAACTCAGGCTTTCCTTATTCAAGATTTACAAGCCTAGTTTGGGGCCACTAGGATAAAAGTCCTCTTGTTGTTTGGTTGTCTGTTACTTACCAGTTTGTGTGGATATTCAGATTGTACTCTTGCAGTGCATAATAGAAATGAAGACTAATTCTGCAGGATCTGAAAACATGAGGCTAACCCTGTGCCCTAAATCAGATGACCCATCACATGCCCTGATAAGATAAAAGATTAAATAACCATGTGAAAAAAATAAAATAAGCTCATATAATTGAAAAAAAAAAAACATCACAAAACTACCCCCTTTTTAGCTCTTGAATTCCAGATAAGAGTACTGCAATAGAGTCTTCATGGTGAAAAATTCATATGGGTGAAAATGTTAAGCAAAATCAAATGAAGAAATGGAAAAAAAACAGTGAGGAGTAAATAAATGAAGTTTGTGAAATTCTGCAACTAGCTCTGGAGCATTAGTGACATCAGCTGGTGACTGCCAAGTATAATCCTTTGCCAAATAATCCTTTCAATGAACTAAATATTCCAGGTTTTTTCAATAGTGACAAAAGTTCACAATGGCATCTACTTTATATTCCACATGTCCATCCTCTGTAATCACAATTGGGTTAGGAGTAATAACCTCTTGACTAGCAAGAGGCTTGAAAGCATTTAACTTGACTGATATTAACAACTGGATGGATTTTTATAGTATTAGGGAGTTGTAGGTACATAGCATTGGGAAGGACATCAAGAATACAGAAAGGATCTAATCATCTTTGAGTAAGCTTGTTGGAAGAATATGGAAGTGACAGATTTTTTGTGGATAACATAATGTTGTTACCAGGATAAAAAACAGCAGAAGACAGTTTAGTATTGCATTTCAACATATTGGTATGGAATTGGTCCAAAGATTCTTTTATGGAAGAAAACAACTTATCCAATTGCATGGCAAACACCAAAGATGGAGATGAACTTTCAAAACCCATCTGCAGAGGGAATTGTTTTGTGATGAAAAAGGGTAAAGTTTTAGTGATCAAGGAAAATAAATTGTTATAGTGGAACTCAGCCAATTTCACCCAGTCCACCCAGTCCTGCTACTTTTTGACTACAAATTTCCACAAGTATTTTTCCAGCTCCTGATTGATCCTCTCTGTCTGACCATCCATTTGAGAATAATATGCTGTGGATAATTTGGAAGAAATCTTCAATGCCCAATTGAGACTCTGCATAAACTCAGAGATAAATTGGAGTCCTCTATTTGAAACCATTGAGTGAGAAAGACCATGGCATAACCATATGTGATTTCTGAAAAGTTCTGCTAGTAAAAGAAAAGAAAGGCTAGAGAAGCAAGAAATAAAGATGACCTTTTTAGAGAATCCATCCACTATCACTAAAATTGCATTTTTTTTCTTCAATTTTTGGTAGTTCTACAATCAAATCAACAGAAATATCTTCCCAAGGAGAGGAAGTGGTTGAAAGGGAAAGAATGGGAGTGGTATGTTCTTGTTCTGTTGCCATGGTACAAATAGGGCAGTGACAGATGAATATATAAGGCATAAAAGTTTAAAATATAATAACAAAGGAACAAAAGTTTGATTCTTTTTATTTTTAAATACTTTGTGGTCTTTGTTATAACACTGGGCAAAGGAAAGAGATAGACCCCATGACTCAGAGACCACATTGGCAAAAAAGGAAGAAGAAAGATCAATGGATCAAGCAAAAATAAAAGGGGGAAGAAGGGTAACATTCTTGTTAAGGTTAGTTAGAATACCATAATCTAGGCAACAAGAAAGAGCATCAGCACAACCATTGAAAGATCCCAGTTTGTGCATAAATACATAGTTAAATTCAGCAAGGAAGGCTTGCCAATGAGCTTGATGAGAAGAAAGATTCTGAGATTTACACCAATATTCCAAATTTTTATGATCTGTCCAGATTTCAAAGATGGAGCAACCTATTAAATAATAATGCCAATCCTTTATGGCATACACTACTATAAGCAGATCCTT
The DNA here is from genome assembly GCA_038088935.1 of Pulveroboletus aff. viridisquamosus. NCBI lineage: Eukaryota > Fungi > Basidiomycota > Agaricomycetes > Boletales > Boletaceae > Pulveroboletus > Pulveroboletus aff. viridisquamosus. The sequence continues at coordinate 10,405 of JBBPJW010001136.1, forward strand.
GTTATAAATTGGGTAGTTTAACTCCATGGAAGTAAATACATATAACATATAGGCCACCAGATGCCAAGAGCCATCAGTTTTCTGAAAGAAAAGAACTACCTCCATTACAACACTAAAGGCATTGGTTTCCAAACAGATAGAGTAAGAAGAGTCCAGAAAAATAAGAAGAGGATTGGAGAGTTGGAGTTCCTTGAAATAAAGAAAGGTGTTTTGACAATTCTTATTCCAAAGAAAAGGAGTGTGTTTGCATGTGAGATGGTGGAGAGGGTGAGCAACTTCAGCAAAGCCCAGGACAAAGTAGTGGTAATAGTTCATTAAACCTAGAAAAGATTGAAGTTGCTTAATGGTAGAGAATATAGACCACATCATGATAGCCTTGGTTTTATTGAGTTGCATTTGCACCCCCTTTTCATCTCTAAGTAATTCACTTGTGGTTATGCAAAGTGAACTTAAAGGATTTGATGAATAGGTTATAATCTTGAAGATAATGTATTACTTCTTGAATGACCTGAAAATGCTCTGCCTAAATCTTGTTCTTTGTAAATATGATAATGTTATCTATGTAAACCAGGACTTTATCCCAGAGGTCATAAAAGATATTATTTACCATGGCCTAAAAGATACCAGGAGAATTGCACATTTCAAAATATATCACTAGGGGTTTATATGCTCCTGAAGGGGTTATAAATGTTCCTTTCCATTCATCTCCTTCTTTAATGTGAATGTTGTTGTAACCCCATCATAAATCTAGGGTTATGAAGATATTAGCTCCCTTTAATTGATCAATAAGCATAGAGATAAGTGAAATAGGGTAGTTGTTTTTTACAGTAAAGTCATTGAGGTATCTATAATCAATGACCATCTGTTTTCCACCATTCTTTATGCTAATGAAGAATACATGGGAGGTTTGAGATGATTTGGAAGGACAAATGTATCTTTTTGCTAATTTTTTAGTAATGAATTCTCATACTTCTTGAAGTTCTGCATCTGCAAGAGAAATTATATAACCCTTCTTTGGGATAAAGTTGGGTTTTAAATCAACTTTGTGTTCCCAAGGATTTTGCACTGGCATGCACTCAGACTGCTTTTGGAAAAATATAGGTAAAAAAGATCAAACCTCTTTTAATAGTTTCTTCTTCAAATCTTCATCTGTTACAGTGTTGATATTGACAGATCAACAGTCAGCATGACATTTTGGGAAACAAATAGTTTTTGGATCCAATCTATATTAGGATTATGGTGTTTGAACCAGTCATACCTAATTAGTAAATTTATATATTCTAAACTCAATATCATAGCAATGGTTCTGTCTTGATGCCAGTTTCTGAGTTCATCTTTGATTGATAAGTATATGACCACATATGTAGTAATTTTCCCTATAGTTCCCTGTGTGCCATCAGCATTGAATACTATCAGTGATTTTTCCATGGGTCTTTTGTATGATTTATGTTTCTATATATCTAATCAATAAAAATTAGTAAGGTACCTGAATCTACTATTGTGTCAGTGAATCCACAATTAGTGAGTCATAAACCTTCTTTTCCTTGAATTTCTCCTAAGATTTTGATTCCTATTTTCAATTCATCACATTCAGTTCTATTAAAAATTTTGTCTAGGCTTTCTTTTTCAAATTTGAAGTCTGAATATAAATAATTGTTAGTATCTCTTGTGGAAGAAATTAAGTACCCTTCAGCCAAGGCCACACTTGAATAAGATGCCTTTCTGGCATAAAAACAATCAATTGTTTCCTGAAGACATAGTGATACATACTTCAAAAAAGAAGAAACTTTAGGAGACACAGTACCTAGTTTTCCACATTCTCCTTGCCTTTTTCCATCTGTTGACAAGCCTCTGTCTCAAACACATCCTTAAAATATGTCCTCATCTCCTCCATAGAACCCCAAGATGCCACTGGGATTTCTTGAAAGCAGGCTGCATCCACCATATTATACACTGGACCAATGGCCTCCAGCTTGGCCATGTACCAACCATTTTTATCCAGTGATAAGATATCTTCAAACCTTATGGGTTGGCCTTGTTATTCCTCTGTTGGTTCAGCTAAGGCAGCCTTTAAGGGAAATGGGGAGATATTATTATATGAGCAGGATTTCAGGGGGCTCTGCACTTCCAGAAGATATGGCCTACCTTTCCACAGTTGTAGCATGTAAGTAGGAGTCAAGTCAGCCTTGTATCTTGCCAATCAATTTTCATTGGGGCACCACAGCTCAGCTGAGTGCTGACCACAGTAAAATGAGGAAAGGAGGTCAGAATTGATTCTAATAAGGAGAATGAGGTTGGAATCAAGAAGGGGCACCAAATGGTCACATTGCAGAACTTTCTATTGTTTTCTTTTCAAAGGTATGACCCACCTGCCTAAAGTAAGCAAACATGTTTAAGTATTGCCCATTGTTACCTCCATGGAGTGCTACTTGTGAGTAGACTCTATAGTCAACTGCCTGTTTGAGAAGCTCAACTATATAATTGTTATTGCCTTCTGCTTCTTTTCTGAGCAGGTTGAGTCTATTTAAGAATTCATCAATCTTTTTTCCTTGTTGATAAAGCTCCTATAACTGTTATGCACCACTCTGAGTGCAATCCAAATACTATGCAAATAACCAGTGAGTGACAGGCTCAACAACAACAAGAGGGCTTTTAGAACTAGTGGCCCTAGAACTAGGCTTGGGAGTCTTGAAAGGGATAACCTGAGTTAACACTAGCAACTAGTGCTCAGGCCACAAGAGAAAGGGGAGTAAAGATACAAGTGATCAAGACTGAAGAGACCCAAGGTCTTGCTCACCCTATATATATATTGCCAGAAGGCATAGCCTCATACACAGGATGAGTAATCTACTATCTATGTGACCAATAGCAGTTACCTCTCATATCTACTTAAATAGGAAACTGGGCATAGGGTGTATGAGTAAAGAGTGAGGCAATGGCCTTGTGGATCAAAGGTTATAGAAGAGATATAATGGAAGGTACTCAGGGTCAATGGATATGAATGCAGCCAGGCAACCATAAGGCCAAGGAGATCCATCTAGATCTGTTAGATCAGATGTCATCAGTATCAATCTAGATCTTATCTGAGATCTGCCACATCATGTAATTAATCCATGAGTGGGAAATACTCTGATATAATAAATCAAACCTAAGCCTAGGGTTTATTCTTGTAAGGCAGGCAAGTCCCACAGTCACATGAGTAAACTGTCAGTGTTTGCTGAGTGCATAACAATAACTCTTTCAGATTCTAGTGAGCCAACTCCTTAATTCCAAAATGCTCTTTAATTTTTACCTGTAAATCTGACCATGAAGGCCAGGCTATATCTTCATATGTCTGGCCAGTGTTTCTTCCATCCTGCCAGATGTAGTTATCCTCATGGTTATCATATTCCATGAGAGTAAGTGTGGCAAAGTCATCTGCTAATTCTTTTATTCTGGAAAAAACTGCAATTATTCAAAGACAATTGTTCTTCCATTCTTGTTCCCTTATCCAAACTCAAAGGGAGATCCACCAACATTTCCACTTTTTTTTATTACTATCTCAAGCTTCAAGATCTGCAATCTTTCTCATAATGTTATTTTTTGACCAGAGAGACAGATTTGCCATCTGATCAATAAAGGCTATGATATTGGCTTCTTTACCAGCCATAGCTTGCTTGAGAAATTGGTTTCTTTAATACTGTGAATGGGCAGAGGGAATGAAGACAGGCTGAACCAAACTTTTTCTCCCTATCCAATTTCTTTTTTCTATTTCTTTTAATGATATCAATTCTTTTCTTTAAAAGATGAACAATAAGCATGTTACAGTGCCAGACTACCTCAAACTTCCTGCAGAGGATCTTCCTCTTAGCTTTGTTCTCCCAATAACAGCTAAAATCTTCTCCTTGGTTAGTTTTTCCAAGTAATTTTCTTTTGCTCTTTAAGCAAGTGTTATGCATGATAAGATCAATGTGCCACAAGCTATTATGTTTCCCCTTTTATTTTTCCTCTTTCATTACTCTAGCTTCCTTTTCATGCATTCTAAGATGCTTCCTTGTTCCTGTTCTGGAACCTTCCACTTCTTTTGTTCCAGAACATTCCTTGACTCAGCTGCTATTACTCATGATCCACTTCCTTTGTGTGTGTTATCAAGTATTACACTTGGACTGCTTCTTCAACATTCCATCCATTTCCACACAGATTACTTACTTAGCATTTATCATCCCAATAACTTATTCAACTGAGTCTAAACCTTGTTTAGCTGTACTATAAAGTAGCATACTTCACTTTTCTTCTTCTTATGCTACTTCTTACCTTAGTACTGTATATCTCCTTCTTGTTACCTTGATATCTCCATTGAAACAGGTAACTACCTGTTACTCCTTGATACTCAAGTCTTCCTTGGTGGATGCTCCTGATCCTGTTCTTGATAACTGCTAGGGCTTTTGTGCTAGTGGCCCCTAACTAGGCAATGTAGAGAATGGATGAGATCCTGGGCCCTTGTGTAAACCCTAGCCAGCAGTGCTGAGTAATCAGACTGTATAACCAGCCAAGAGGTCAAAAGAGCAAGACTGAGGAAACCTCAGCTTGCACCCCCTGCCTTATATATTGTCAGGTCTGGTGCACAGACCATGTACAGGAGGTCTACCCTAAAGTATGCTATCTGTGGACACCAATAGCTAAAGTAGC
>JBBPJW010001137.1:0-15062 GCA_038088935.1 Pulveroboletus aff. viridisquamosus
CTACCCCTCCCACACGCCCAACCACCCGCCGTACCAGTTCCAATACCCCATCCCACCTATCAACGGCCACCCCCATCCCCCATCGTCCCCGCGCGTCCATCCCCAGGGCCGTGGCTACCCTCCATCGCGCGCTGGTCCCAGCTTCCAGAACTTCCAGCATCATCCCCAGCCTCATCACCACCACTATTCTTACCCGCAGCACTCCTCGCACTCGCCCGGTCCCTATGCCACACAACCCCCGCAACATCCCCACCCGCACGGCAAGTACCACCCTCCCCCCGTCGCCTACTCCCCCGGCTATCCTCTCCACCCGTCCAGCCCCTATCACGCCGCCTGGCAGCCCCAGCAGCCCTTGTCTCCCCTCCCCAAGCAGCTCTCCATGCTCTCCCCGCTCTCCCCCGCTGATCATCCCCCCGACCTCCCCCGCCAATCCGATTATACGCCAATCCCCTACTCAGATCCGGCCGAAATCCTAGTTGATCACCCACGCCCTTCTCCGTCTCCCCCCCGCTCTCCCCACGCTGCCCCTGCCCTTTCTGTGCCCCCATCCCTTGCATCCACGCAGGCGGTGACGATGGCGTCCGCCGAGTATGTTGTTTGGTCCCGCCGTCCGTCCAATCCTTCCGTTGCCCCTGGTATCATCATCTCCCTCCGCGCCCGCCCCCCAGATGATGTGATCCAGAAGGCGCTCATGCTGCCCTCTCCTCCCCCCTCCCCGCCGATTGCCGAAGTCTTCCTTGACCGTGCCCCGACACCTACACCGCCCGATCACTTAGACGCCCCCTCTTCGGCTGACACTGAAACGACTCCGGCAACGTCCACGGCACCAGATACCTCTGTCCCCGCCTCACCTGTCTCCACGAATACCTCCCTCTCTGCCGCTGACCCGCCTGCAGAAACCAAGTTGGATGAGCTTCTACAGCCCGAGCGCGTTTCCACGCCGCAGCCAGAACTTGTTGCGGAATCCGTCCCCGCCTCTGCGGAACATGTGGCCAAGTCGCCCAGCACGGAACCTGCCACTTCCTCCGCCCCTCCTAGGCCGGCAGTTCCAAAACCATCCTGGGCATCCCTCCTTCGCCGAGATCCTGCGTCCACCTCAAAACCCAATTACCTCCCGACCTCCTCCGTCGTCGGTTTCTCGATCCCTGCGTCCGCTCTCTCTACGTCTTCCACTGTGTCACCTGTTCCCCCGAGCAAAAAGCCCGAGTTGCTGTCCCTTCTGACATCTGGCCCATCCGCCCAGCCCCTCATGAAAATCCGTCCTCGTGGCCTCGTCAACACGGGAAACATGTGTTTTGCAAATGCCGTCCTTCAGGTGCTCATCTATTGTCCACCTTTCTGGCGGTTGTTTCACGAGCTGGGCAAGTTCCTCGTCACTCCTGCCGATGGCGACATGTCGAACAGCAAGACACCCCTTGTCGATGCGACGATCAGGTTCCTCAAGGAATTTATGCCCAAGGCAAGACCAGCTCCAGCAGGCAAAGGAAAGGCTGTTGATCGTACAAGCGATGGCTATAGCGATGAGGAAGACGATCTCATGAACTCTCTAATCCCCACTTACGTCTACGATGCACTCAAGGAGAAAAAACGATTTGACCATATGCGAGTAAGCCAGCATCACCCACGCTCATGATCCTTGACTCTATCTCTTTCAGGGTGGCCACCAGGAGGATGCAGAGGAGTTTCTGGGTTTTTACTTGGACACGTTGGAAGAGGAGCTTCTTTCCATCTCCTCTTCGCTCGTTTCCAAAACAGACTCCCATGCTGAAACACAAATTGGTCACGCAGCCCAAGAGGATGGACCGTGGCACGAAGTCGGCAAACGCAACCGAACGGCTGTTACACGCACAGTAAGTCTTCACAGCAGGGTGCAATGGCTGCTCATGGACATGAAAATGACCGTTTCACAGGCCAAGTGGACCGAGTCACCGATCACTCGCATGTTTGGCGGCAAGTTCCGCTCGACACTACGTGTGCCTCATCAAAAAGATTCGGTTCTGGTCGAAGATTGGCGTTCGCTGCGACTAGACATTCAGGTTCGTTTCGCAACACCTCTTGTGGCACCCTTGCACGGATTAACCCTGTTATCGTAGCGCGAACAAATCCACACGATCAAAGATGCCCTCGCATATATCTCTTCACCGCAGTCTGTACAGGTTACTTCGGTCACCCGGCCTGGCGCGACTCTGGACGCAACCCAAATTGTTCACATCGACGCACTCCCTCCAATCCTAATCCTCCACCTGAAGCGGTTCTTGTACGATGCGAGTGCGGGTGGCGTAGCCAAAGTCGGCAAGCAGGTGTCGTTTTCATCCGAGTTGGACGTTCCCAGCGGTAGGCATTTCTTTTTCCCTTTGGCGTGGCCCCTATGATTTTGACCCTTTTTCCTTGTCAACAGAGGTAATGGCGTCTGGGAAGAAACTCCACGGAACACGGTATAAACTCTTTGGTGGTAGGCACATCTCCGGTCTCAGTTCGACGACACTGATCCTTTATTGCACATAGCACTGTACCATCATGGACTATCTGCCTCTGGAGGACACTACACCCTTGACGTGCTGCATCCCAACATCGACAACACGGTGGGTACGGGACCGACAACGAAGCCGTGGGAAGGGTGGATACGTATAGATGACGAACTCGTGTCGGATGTGAGACCAGAGGACGTATTTGGGACGCCGGAGCGGGACGATCGGTGTGCATATTTGTTGTTCTACCGACGAGTCGGGACGGGCGCACGCAATTGAACGGGCGCATGAGGGTGGTGGGCGAGGACGACGGTGAGGGATGAGATGGCACGGGGACGACGCCCCCCTCGTTTTCTTCAAGTTCTTAGTGCGTGTGTAACACGTTCACTCGCAGATCGCAGTCCTTTTTTTTGTCCCGCTATTCATTTTTTTCGAGGGCTCTTGGTCCGGTTACATGAGTCAAACCCATCGCTGAGGGACTACTCAGATCGTCGATGCCCTTATTCTTTCGGTTGTGCGTAATCTACACGAGATGAGAACAGTACTCGGCGTACATGAGGAGCGAACACAACTATGTTTTCGCTGCCACTGATGATATACATCACTGACTATGAGACACCATGGCACAGTAAGCGTCGAGTCAAACAGGGTGCAGTACTCTCCATCAGTCGCGCACTCTTCTCAGTCAACATCTACCAAATCCTCATGTTCCCGGAATGACGACACCCATTTCTTTGCACCGCCTGCCATCACGAACGCCTTCGATGTCGTATTTCCTTGTTGATCCACGTAGTCTTGGTACCTAGACACACACGGATGAACGAGACGCCTTTCCGAGTTGGGCGTGCAAATACCTACCATCCCGCGCACCGTGGTCCTCGACCACTCGAGCTCCCACAGTAAAAGATCACCCGTCTCGTGTCCCTGTACTCCTCGTAAAACTCGGACAGGCCATCATAAAACGTCTGAGCGGGTCGTTGGACACTTCCGCGAACGTGACCGCCCTAAGTCGATCGTGACTCTAGACTGAGTGCGACGGGTATGAGAGTCGAGGACGGGAGACACCCACTGCATGGTCGTCGTTCCTCACGTCGACGACAACGACATCGTTCTTGCCAAGTTCTGGGTTTCGGATGAGATCTGCGACGGCTTCGCATTCGAGGTCGCTCGTAGACGACACTGGGCTCGGGTATGCGTCCCACCAGTTCTTGAGAGCAGATCCCGGCACGAGGTTGGCGCTGGCGGCATCCTCGCTCTTCGTAGCATAGATGTGGTAGGCCACTTTGGAATTCGGGTGTGGGCGTGGGTGAGTGCACACGACACGTCTCCGGCATAGTACTCACTAGCCCACTCGTTCAAATCTCCAATGTCGGAGGGTGCAGGTGTCCCACAACATCCAGTCTGGCCGTAGACGTTCAGATCGTTGTGACTCTCTGTGAATAAGACATCTACCAACACAAACTTGAGACCAACGACATCGCGGCTTCATACTGGCCCTCACCTTTGAAACCTGCGTCCCGCATCAATGCTTGGTAGTCTTGAAGGAGAATAGCACCGGAGATACAACCGACATACAACGCTACATTGGACCGCAATGAATCTGAAAGGGGTTTCCTGGCTATGATCTGTGATGTGCATGGATCAGAAAGTGATACACGACCAAATCCCCAGTGGACTCGTACATCGTCGATGGCGACACGCCCTCCAGGTTTGAGAACGCGGTACATTTCCTGCATCACCTTGAGTTTACCCGCAGGCGGCAGCAGGTTGATCACACAGTTGGAGAGGATGCAATCGACCGACATGCTTTGGATTGGCAGGTCTTCGGTCAATGTGGCCTTGACGAATGCGACGTGAGGTGGTCGGAGGCCCTTGACTGCAGCATTGCGTCGAGCCCGGGCGATCATATCCTGGTGCGCTCATCCAGCGTTTAACGAATTTCGGTTTCGGGGGCGGATCGAACTCACTTCTGAGTTGTCTAGCCCGATAGCCTGTCCAGTCGGACCCACTTTGGCGGCCGCGAGAAAGACGTCCACGCCCCCGCCGGCGCCAAGATCAAGCACCGTCTCTCCCTACACATATGCAGCAGTTCCAGCGATGAACGTTGTTTATGCTGCGAGGGCAGTGGCTCACCTCCTTTATCGACGCCGCCGCAACGGGGTTCCCACAACTCAGTCCGATATGTGCATCGTCTGGGACGGATTGCAGCTGTTCGGGGGTATATCCAAAGGCGTTTGCGACTCGCGCTGCGTCTAGGTCGTCGGAGACGGTTCGGTTGAGTGGCAGGGACACGGCGAGTGCCTTGGCGTCACGTACAGGATCGATCCGCACCCTCTCGGCTTATCTTGCTGTATGCCTCGTTCACGACATGGATGAGTGCCGTCTCGTCGTCCGGGACTGTCTTGTTGCAGCAGCGGCTCATGGTGAACGTCCGGTGTCAAGAAGCAATCGACAGCGCGGAAAGACCTGATGATCCGGCTGAGCAAGCCATCCAGCTGTGCGAAGAAAAGGGTGATCATGAGAAACGGTGACAGACGTGTGGGACAGATCGTTCAGATTCAGCGCTCCGTCCGTCGGTGAGTGCCTCTCGCTGCCAAACGATATCTCCCTCATCATGTCGGACAGGCAGTTTATTCCATACTTTCTTTATTCTTCAGTGCAAATCACACCCTGCGACGTGTCCAGTCGTCCAAGACATCAAGTGTCAAGCAATTCTGGCAACGGCCACGGGTTAGCATACGCCGTCATCTTTTTTCAGATGCCTCGGGGCTTCGAGTGTGACGAAGTCGACGAATGGTGTCCCACACGGCTACGGTCGTGTATCACGGCCTACCTCCTACGAGTTTACGTTCGTGAGTAAACAGTTTATAGAATCAGAGGAACAGGGCTCTCTCAACACTCGTGCTGACGGAGAATCGTACCATGACATTCCTCTTCGTGACAAACACAGCACTGGACGGCAAACATGAAATGCATCCTGCAGAAAACTATGTCATCACGAACAGCTGTGTGAGCACCAGCGCAAGTGAGTGATGACAGGCCTTGCAGTTTTCTTGATGGACGCCGCAAGACCTCGTACACGACTTCATGCGTTGTGAGTGACCTAGTAAACATGACCAGATATGAACGGGCAACGTACCACAAAAAAAGAACCGCAAAGTGTACGGTTGGCAGTTGTACCTTTTGCACACTTGAGTTGGCGCATTTCCATGCTCACGCCTCGTTATGCGATGTATGATATGGCGCGGGGTCGACCCGTTCGGATACGGCAACACTTGATAGAAGCTTTTGGTGGTCCAAGTCCACCCTGCGGAACGTGTGCGGGTTTGATAACGCAAACAGGTCAGTAAGCGCGACGCGACACGATGAACGACTACCAGTCTCCCAGAGTCAACGCCGCGCGTCTCCCGCATTTTGTTGGACGCACGGTGCGATTACCGTGCAAAGTGCTGAATGTGAGGCCTGTGTTATCTGTCAGACCTCGATCCCTCTCAATCCGACATCAGCAGCACTCGGGTGGTGCTGTCGTGGAGGCATGCGACGGAGGACAAGTCGAGATACGGATGAAAGAGGCATGCATCGTTCCATCCCTTCCAATGGACTGGCTGACGACCAAACATTTGCCCAGAACGAACAACTGGTAGGGACGTTCGTCGAGATCATCGGTCAAGTAGTCGACGAGTCGAGTGTCAAGTTCTTGTTGGGTCTCAACTTGGATTCGGACAATGAGCTTGGTGAGCTGTGCCACCGTTGCGTCCTTCTGTGTCCCTGACAGGACACCAGACATGAAGCTGGTAAACGATGTCGTCGAGTTGACGTTTGACCCGAGATTCAAGAAAATGTTTCCCTCCTGATCACACCGTATTCTTCACACCGGACATTCACGCTTAAACGCCACCACTGTTCTATATCCTCAGAAATTGCATCTCGTCTCGCGAGAGTGACAGTGCAGATACTTGAACGATTGCATTGGGGCCATTGAGGCGACGTGTTGGTAGTCGCGATGCTGTGGGGCTCTCTTGGGAGGCCTGGATTGAAAGTGGTGCGAAGCTCTTCATGAAGACGAGACGACGTGACGGGTAGAAGACGTCGACTTGCACGACGCCGACGGCACCCTTGACATGAGGAAGACAGCCCGTACTGGTAACCCAGTCCTCTTCGCCCTGCCACCTGTTCTATGGCGCCGAGAGCTTACCGTGCGTGTCCTAGCTCTAATGAGACCTTGATATAAAAGTCCCATTTACATTCTCTGTGAGTGTACGCAGTGAGCCTACGTGCACAAGTTCCCTGCGCTTTCTTGACACGCAGCTTCCTTCACTGTCGTCCACCGCGGTTTCCGTCGCGCTTTATTGCTGGAGGACTCACGATCGTCGACCTCTCTGATCCACTCGTCGACCCGGCATCCGCATGTGGTCGATTCGAGATGGTAACAAGGTTGTTTGGACGAGCAAGGGTCGGAACGAAGCACACAAGGTAAGTCGTTCCTCAAATGTAGTGTAGCACCTCTACTGATATTACCCACTCGGTATCTCTCCACAAACCGCGGTGTCTCTGGGTTATCCAAATCCCTGCTCACTTTAACACGGGAGCAGCGACACCTGGGATGCGAGTTGTCATCCGTACCCAAAAATCGGTTCTGGTATTGTGACCTGTAATGTGTGCATGTTGAGTTGAGGAAGGCGACTTGCAGAACCGACGGTCATTCCCCTGGTGCTGTTCGACCTCTGTACGGTGGCCATCATGCACCGACTTTGTCGCCGGTTCGATGTGAGTGACGGACAACGTCGTCATGATGGTCGGGCGACGCGATCGTGTTTGCTCCACCCGGAATGGGCGTGTTCCCCAGAGATCCTGATGAAGACGATGGCAAAGCGTTCATTTTGGTGATCTGGAGGTTCGGTGGAGAAACTGGTGGGAGAGACGGACGACGTACAACACAATGGGTCGGATAACATATGCCATGACAGAGTCAAGGCTTGGTCCCGAAACCGTAGTGACAGTGGCTTGTCGGTAATTCCAACTCCGCCACACGCGTGCTATTTGAGACGCGTCGCGTGCTCCTCCAGCCGCGCTCGTTCTTCGTCCCAGTCCCAGTCGCTCGGGTGTGCACAACGACAATGGCCGTAGGATCCAAGGTGATGTTCTCTTTCTTCCTCGTCAAACCTCACAGACTGACGCAACACCGACAACCCAGACTGTCGAACGCGCTTCCAGCGCCGTTCCTCCCTCCAAGGCCGCGAAAGCACCCATGTCCAAGGCGGCCAAGGCCCCCGCATCCTCCACCCCCTCCACCGCCAAGCCCCCCCGCGACACGAGCGCCAAGACCGGAACACAAAGAGAGCAAGAGCAAAGGAAGAGGAAGAAGACGAGAAAGGAAACGTACAGCAGCTACATATACAAGGGTGGGTCTCTGTTCCGCGTTTCAGCGCTCTTGGCTCTGGCCGTGTCATTGAGCGAGAGCGCTTTGCATGGCTCGTCCCTGTGTAGTGCTGAGGCAGGTCCATCCCGAGACGGGTATCTCAAACAAGGGCATGGCAATTATGAACTCGTTCGTGAACGACTTGTTTGAGAGGATTGCAAATGAGGCGAGCAGTGAGTGGGTGGAGCAATCTGAATTGATGTGAGCTGAGCAGTGTTGCCCAGAGCTCGCTACGTACAGCAAGAAGTCAACACTCTCTTCTCGGGAAATACAGACGGCAGTACGACTGATCTTGCCAGGGGAACTTGCAAAGCATGCCATTAGCGAGGGCACGAAGAGTGTGACTAGTTTGTATATTCCGGCAACGTCTCCTGCTCTGACGCTAACTGCATCCATCGCAGAATTCTCAGCCGGGCGATAAACCATGTTTTCATTGTCATCGAGGGTCAAGTGGAGCGTCAGACAAGTGTAGCATAGCATCTCACCTCTAGCAATCTTGCAATAGATACTATACATATTATACCATACGTCTCGAGAAAAGGCGGATATCAGAAACCTAGATTCCATACGTTTAGCATCATCGCCAGGTATTCTACCGTTAAAGTACTCACCGTACTTATTACCGGCTTCCTTTCTATTCCTCCGGCCTTGAGCAATCTTCTCTTCCAGTGCCTCCCGGTTCAAATAGGCTTCAGTCAATAAGGTCGTTAATTGGTGCCTCGACCTTGCTACTGCACCCAGCTTGGCGCCCTTGACATTCATCCTGGGCATCACGGGCTCTCCGTTCTCGTTCTGTCCAGTCTTTCCCGTCGTCAGTGCCTTCCTATCCTCGCGTTCCTTGATCTCCTGACGGGCCTTCTCCATCTCCTTGGCCATATCGACGTCACGAGCGCCGTCTGCTTCAGCCTCCATCTGAGATTTCTCGAGCGCACGAATATGCTTGTCGTACTCCGCCTTCCACTGCTGCGCATACGAGGCATAATATTCCGCGTCATAAGGGGCATATGCACCAGAAGGAAGCTCGTAATAGCCCGGGTAGGGATCGTCCACCGTAGGCGATGGCGGGCGGAAGGTCGACACAGCAGGAGCGGAAGACAGGGAAGACGAGCACGGCGTACTCGAGACGGTCGGCACGGAGGACGTAGGAAGCGTGGGCATCAACGGTCTGCTGGAACTCAGGGAAAAAAAATCCACGGGGGGCACAGCCAAAGTCTTCACAGACGCCGGGGATGCGGAAGCGAGTATGGGCACGTTGGAGGGACCGTCATTCTCGAGAGACACGTTCGTCCTGCCTTTCTTGAGAGAGGGGGGAACGAACGACGTGGATGATCCGGAAACAGCGATGGGTCCTTCGACCTCTGCGTCTCCGCCGTCCCACGCACCGACGGGGGGTTCATCCGTACCCACGAAATGAGCGGTGTCGTGACGCCGTGCTTTGCTCTGGGAAGTACGGAACACCAACCCAGGGCCACCTCCACCCCCGAGCACACGTCCTCCTTCGTCCTCCTTCTTCTCCATTACGGGCACTGGCTGTTTCGGCGCGGGGAGCATACTAAGCAGGGAAGACCTTCCAGCACCGGCAGTTCCCCCGCTCCCGCTTGCGGTCGGTGCAGCCCGGGGCTTCTTCGCCGGTGGACCATCGTCCTCGCCCTCGGGAGCAGGGAGGGAAGGAAGACTGATGGTAATTTTTTTGGTCCGTTTTTGCTTTGAGTGTGTGCTTGTCGTGGACGCCGAACTTGATGGTGCTGGGAGGGCGAGGAAGGGCGAGGACGAAGATGTTGGAGGGGGAAGTGCGAGGGTCGATTTGGAGTGTGGTACGGGAAGCCTCGAAAGGAGGGACGACGAGGATGTCGCTGGTTTCGGCTGTGGGGTCGAGGTTGTCGTCGCCGGGGTCGTTTTCAAGCTTTCGTCGTCGCTCTCGACGTCGCTACCATAGTCCTCGATCCCGAGCATGTCTTGGGTACTGGAATCAGTGTATGATTCAGAGGGAGTTGGTCCCCTTCCGGGTTTCAAGGAGGGGTCACAGCACACGAATAACTATAAACAAGGGGGGTTACCAAAAACGATACCGCACAACATTCAGGCGAGAACAGCAGCGACGACATCCTCCCCATCCGCTAGTCCCGCCTTGAACCCATTGTGATAATAATCCTCGGTCCCTTGGGAAATGAACCCACCCATCGCGCTCAGACTATCTTGTATATATTGCTCGGTAAACCCAAGCCTCGACCATCCATGCTGTGCAAAGATCTTCGCTGTTTGATAGCCGTCCGAGTATCCTTGAACCGACGAGTGCTGCTGCGTAGCTGTCATATTCAGTGGGGCGGTGACATTAGTCTCTTGAGTCATCATAGGGGAGCTCTCGAGCCTTTTGAGAACGTCAAACTGGGAAGGGACGCTCACGCTGTCCACAGCAGCGTAGACGCGCTGAAGCTGGTCAGGATCCGTGGGAGGCGGTTTACCGTACGAGAAAAAGGTATCCGGGAGGCTCTTCCCGACGGCGGCTTTGAAGCACCAACCTTGGTCTGTATCACAATCTTCCTTGTTATACGCTAGTCGGATCGGTGAGGTTGTTGGGATCGGTGAAGGAGGGATGAGACGACGCACACCAAAACGACCAGCCGGCGCTCGTGTTCGTATAAACACTCATCTGAGTCGTACAGAATTGCTTTCTAGCTGCGCTCGCATCACTCTGATTCGACAAACTCTGAGTGGTTAGCGCGCACGACCACTCGTCGATCACCAAGTTATTGTGGACTTTCGAGCTTGCTGACCAAAGATCACCGGAAATCGGCCCCCCAATATCGCTAGTATGTTGGGGTGCCGGCTCAAACTCGTCTGCAGTCGTGAAAACAAAATAGGAATGGTGGTCCTCAATAACGAAATCCGAACGTCCGGAGAGGTAGATACTATACTTTTGGAGATCGAAGGCGTCATGAACGTAGAGCGGGAGGCTGGGTGCATCAGTACACCTCTGCTTCATAGCCGTGATCGCCTTGGTGTCTGTTACGGGGGCCGAGTGGTCACGGACAACACAAAAACCGTGAAACTAGCTTACAGAAGTCTGAGAGCTCGGGTTTATCGTCCGGCTCATTCAATATTTCGATGCCAACGACGTTGGTTACGTTTTGAAACTGATCCGTCAAATACATTAGAACCTCTATGGTTTTGTCCATGTACGCAGAATTGTTGAACAACCTTGCCTGGCCGTCCGATATACCAGAGTGTGGTTGTCCGTTTTGACTGCCTACCGCGCCGTGAAGGTCCACCAACACACCGATGCCAGATTGCGCAGCCATGTTGACCGCCCGGACAAGTCGAGGGAAAGAGTTTGTGTAGACGCTGGCATACGACTCAAACGGGGTGCCTGTCAGGAAGGTTGGACCGAGCGTCCAGTATCCGACCGGGACGCGGACAGTGTTGATGCCAATGCTTGCGAGGTAATCAAAATCCGATTGATTGATGAACGTATCCCAGTGTCGTTCGAGCATAGTGCGCGCGTTTTCAATGGATCCCCAACCCGAGGCAATGTCTATTTCTGCACTTCGCGGTCCTGATGCGCATGTGAAGAGAGAGGGGACCATCCAACTCTCTTGCACGAACCTGTTGAATGGGAAACTCGTGCGAGAGAGCCTGGAGCGTGTCTTTCTCACACTTACCATGAACCTAGGTTGACGGACTGTTGCCTTCGATAGCGGTACACAGCCGCTGCGGAAGAGTCAAATGACCAAAATGTTTGGTTAATGGGCGGTGGGGCATCGTATGGTGTCACGGAGCATTGGGTATCTGTACTAATGTTGCCAGACATAGCAGGATGAAGGCTAATGCCAGAAGCCTTGAACGTCGTGTCAACTGGAGGGCTCAGAGGGGCAGAGTCATAGAAGTTGGAAAAAACCATCGGGTTTGCGGTACCATTGCTTGCCAGTGGACTCCCTGGAAATGGTTTGAATGATCCTTCGACCAGACCCAAAGCTCGAAGAAGGGCGACAAATCTTTCGGTATACGTCGACAGTGACATGGCTCTGAACTCGTGTTTCACGGTTTGCCTGAGACAGCCGCTTGGACCATAGAATGACGTGAGTTACTCGCCTGGCCAGAGGCGGATTTGCAAGCAGGCTGAGGGGACATGGTCACGAACATCGTGTCCGCGCTCTAGAAGTGGCTCCCACACACAAGCTGGAACTCGGAGAACGGATCCTTGCATCTAAGCACTCATGAGGGAATCCGTGTCACTTCGAGATTTCCTTGGGTGTGATGGGTTTCCAACCGGAGGTAAAACAGAGCCCGCTCTCAGTGGAACGCTGTAACAAGAAAGGCTGAGTGTGAATAGAATGAAATAGTGTTATGCTGCAAGCGAAATGAGAGAAGAATCAACAGCTCCAAGGCATGCCATCGTTTTTTACGTTTAAGTTTGTTGGGACTACACACAAATCCTCAATACCGCTGCGTAGCGGATTGAGGAGCACAATGAGCGATGCTCGACATGTGTATATACAGTACGATAGAGGAGGCCATGTTCCATGAGTGCACGTGACTCGCGCCTAGTTCCCGAAGCTCCCACTCTTGAGTCTTATTCGCTCAGACCTGTATGAGCGTGAACAAGTTCTACTGGCAGTCGGCAACCAGCAAGGAGACAGACACATGTTGTAGAACCACGGGCTAGAACAGACTGAAACAGAACGGAATCTACAGTAAACAGTAAGTGGTTAAACTACACCGGATAGCGGAGCAGTGCGTACCTCAGTCGACGAATATATGCGACTGAGATGGTACCGCTCCCGCATAACCGTATACATCTAACGTATTTTCATGGTGTACTAGAGTCGCGCGCTGCGGTGACGATGCAATGTGAAGAGAGAGTGAACAACGAGAAAGGTAATAATGCCGCAGTGAAAGTCCCACACATTTACCACTAATTAGCAAGAAATCCGCATTATAGGAGTAATCGACGACCAAACGACATCGGGTACAGCGTGCGGTGGTACTGGGGGTGAATCTTCACACATATTTACTGCATCAAAAATTGATCTGCTGACCCTTGATATATTGGTGCACCAGCTCTTGATATGATCGTCTGACAGTCACAAGGTCTGGTAAGACTGCCGTGTGAGCGCCAACATGTCGTTTCGATAGGGAAACTTGCTGCGCCAGTGAGCCCATTCGTGATTTCAGAAAAAGGAACGTGGCTCGACCTTTGCACGAAACTAATGGGTCGAATGACCCTCAATGTGATAACACACCAGAAGTTCCATCTGGATCCTGAAAAAAAAAAGTACTGACAAACGAGTATTTAGGCAGGAAAATTTACTCGCGGACCCTTTTTTCGCGTTTGTTTTTGTCCCGCTTTCGCGGACTCGTGTCAATCGCATCGCGTAGCCTTAATGCCCTGTTTCAGCCCCACGAGGGCAGTCCATTCGCGTCCCGGTCACACAGCGGAGAAATATAAAATGACCAGCAGTGTCTGCTTGCTTCTGTACGGCCGTCGTGTTTGTTCCTCACTCTCTCAACGAAGCTGGTGGGTAACCCTTCAATTATGATACATGTGAATGGGAAAACTTAATCATCGTTGGGTTACATAGACAAGATGCACTTCATCCGCATCTCGCTCGTTGGCCTTTTACTTTGTGTCCTAGCCCTCGCTGCGCCTGTGCCGCAAAATGAAACTGGCATTAGCCCAACATCTGTAAAATTACAAAGTTCTCATTTGCGCTTGTTGTTGCTCATTTTGATTATTTGTCTCAAATGACCCACCACAAGATAAATTTTGAGATTACAATTTTCATTGGCACTCTCCATGATCTGAATAGATAATTGAACGTTTTTGGATGGCTGGACACGTAGGGTGTGATTTGCACGGAAATAAGTTATTTAAGCTAAACTAGTGCTAAATAGTCCAAATAAGATGCCTGTAATTTTACAGATGAAGTGTCAATACTTACAGTATCACTGGTACTAGCCCAAGCTCAAACACCACTGGCACTAGCCCAAACAATGACTCCGTCGGCATAAGCACATCTGAGACTCCACACAACAGCTCCGATCTCAATTTATGATGTCTGTTTTAATTTTGACCGGCATTAGACTTCCATTTATGGAAATAGTTACATAAGCTTAGAGCATACCCATTTTCCTCAGTAGCATGACATCTACTGAGGTTCTCATAGTTCACTTAACTTCTGCACAACACCCCTTTCAACAGAATGCTTGATGATGACATTCTGATTTAATGAAAGTTATGGTGATTATCAGTTAGGCCATTTAGGGCATTATTTCGGCTGTTGGGGAGCATTATAATGACCATTTCAAATATTTTTGGTATTTCAGTGCTTCAGTTATTTAGGGCCACTTACAAACAGACTATCAAACATCAGCACGCTCTAAGATTATGTAATGATACCATAAGTGGAACTCTAGAGCTGCTGGTCAAGTTTAACAACGCCGGTTGTCCGCTCACTCTCCGTGTTCCAGCATTCACTGCCTCCCATGGTTTACTAACACCTTCATTAATCAAATTGATGTTAAGTAGATCACATAACTCAACTGCGGGATGTGGCATGTTTCTTCAGTCTGGTCCCGCGATCACACTTCATTGTATTGCAAGGGAAGCATGGCAAGCAGAGAATGGGTCCCACATGGTGGACGGCAGGTTGGAGTACAAGTCTAGTTGTGGACAGTACACTGCGTGGTTGTCATCCTCGAGGAACAGCTGAAGTGATTGAATTTATAGCACCCATAGAAGCCAGATCAGTACATGGTGGAACAACGAGGTACTAAGGACGTGCTGTAACGATTGCTCGCGAGCCCAGTGTCTGAGTGTAGAGAACAAAGCACAAAGACAATGGAAACATATGTGCCTTTTAATTTGACGATATACTTAAGGGTGGCACAGTGCCAGGTGCCACAAAATGCCCCTTGAGACTCTCCCCGATCAATTCGACGATACCACTCATCTTGAGCTCGATGCCAACGTCAACAAGATCCTCGAGCGCAGGAGCATTCTAGTCCCCCTTTCTGATTATGCCAACCTTCTTGTCGCTATCGTACACCTTTCAAACGGGTGCTTAGACACCAATATTCTATTCCAGGCGGAAGAACTGATCTCCGCAAACCCGGAGCTACGAGATGTGCTCGCATCCGCCTGGGAGCGTAAATCATATCGCAAGGTTCGGAACCTC
>JBBPJW010001138.1:0-15050 GCA_038088935.1 Pulveroboletus aff. viridisquamosus
GGAGAAGAGATACACCATACCATGAGGATGTGGGAGAATGGAAGGGAAGCACTAGATCTGGATCTATGAATAAGGCATGGCAACCTTGAGGCCGAGGAGATCTATCTAGATCTCTGCCACAGATACAGATCCTAATCTCCATAGAGATATCATTGGGGACTGATCTAAGATCCCATCAGGGATCCAGCCATATCACATGACCTAAACCTTTAGTGCAGGGAAAACTCATATAAGACTACTAACTCTAGCCTAGGGCTTGCCTTGTAAGGTAACTTGTTCGCATGATCACGTGCAACTGATCTCATGACCAGTGCATCACATGCTCTAAGGTTCCCACGGTCACGTGTGACCATTGTGTTAGGCTTGCGCCGTAACACTTATCCTATATAACCAGCTAAGAGGTCAAGAGAGCAAGGCTGGGAAAATCCCAGCTTGCACCCCCTGCCTTATATATTGCTCAGATCTGCACACAGACCAAGTACAGGAGGCCTACCCTAAGATCTTCTATCTATGGACACCAATAGCAGTAACCTCTCAACTAATAAATAAGGTATAGAAAAGGCATGAAGTAAGAATAAGGAGTAAGACAGTGGCCTCATGAATCAAGGGATAGTAATGGAAGAGAAGCCACACCATGAGGATGTGGAGGATGTGGGAGAATGGAAGAAAAGTGCACTGGTTCTCAGATATGAAATAGACATGACAGCAACAAGGCTAAGAAGATCCAATCTGGATCTTCACCACAGATGCAGATTTTAATCTAGATCCTGAGATCAGATATCATTGGGAACTGTACCTGGATCTTATCTGAGATCTGCCATATCATATAACTAATACCTGGTGCAGGAAATTACTCTGATATAAAGAACTTAGCCTTAGCCTAGGGTTATTCTTATAAGGTTACTTATTCACATGATTATGTGCTCCTGGTCACATGCTCTAAAGTTCCCATGGTCATGTGCTTGAGACCATTGTGTTTGCTAGTTACATAACACTTCACTAAAGAAAACTTATGGAAACCTAGGTTTAATCTCTGCAATGCCTTCAAACTTGTCAAGGCATATAAACTTTGTCATTTCTTCCTTTCTCTGTTCTTACCCCCCCCCATACTTTGAAAACCACCCCAGAAGTCTAAGCCCCCCAAGAAACCAAGTTGCTAGTCATGTCTTACAACTTCACATACTACTTCTGCTCTATCCCAGACTTTGCCACTGACCCCACCCCTGCCATCTCCTCTACTGCCATATTCTCTGATAATATTGTATACCAACCATTTCCTATCTGTGTTCACATTAATCTTGACTGTACTATAGAAATTTCCACTGATTCCTTTCCTGTCTCCTCTGCTCAAGCCTCTCTTATAAATTCTCTGCATTTTGAAGACCTTCTAACCTTGCCTCTCCACTGTATCTCAAACCCCAAACCAATAACCCTCATCAACACCCAGTCCAGCTCTATTCTCATGTGATCTCCTACTCTTTGCCCTACCCCCACTTATCATTACACCCACTACCCTCTGCCTAATGGAATCCCTTGCTATCTCTGCTGTAGATCTCCCCATTGCTGCCCATGTCCTCTACCCTGAGGATCACTTCCCTGATTATTCCACCATGGCCTGCTTGTTTATCTTTGACTTGTGCCTCTTTCTGTCTATTGGGTCCCACTTGAACATAAATGCTCCACTATCAGGTCAAGTATATTTATCTTACCTCTACTCTTTTCTGCCACTCCACAGAGTTTAATGTTGAAACCATGCATCTGGGACTCAATATCATCTACTGCCAAATATCCTTTGTCCTGGATGACCTGGCTTATCAGCTTGAGTTTGGTGAATTCCTTGCCAATGTTGATTAATTCAAACATGAGTCTTTAGTGGCTTGCAATTATGCTCTCTCCACCATATCATATCATTCTTCCCATCCACATCTTCCTCTCCACTCTTCCCTAAGGAGATCACTACTCTTACACAAGTTAAACATTGGTGAATAGGCCATCATGGCTGCATTTTTCTTTTCCTCTCCTATCTCTGTCATTGTGACAGATGTTTTCAATATCATGCTCTTGGGCACTGGTGTATTAATTGTGCCATTTATCAATGCCTCACCTATCTACAGTGGCAACTGGGCCATAATCAAGCTCATTGCCCTCTTTACTGCCCTTTATCTTGATAATTCTTCTCATTTTTCTCCTGGGGT
The DNA here is from genome assembly GCA_038088935.1 of Pulveroboletus aff. viridisquamosus. Taxonomy (NCBI): domain Eukaryota; kingdom Fungi; phylum Basidiomycota; class Agaricomycetes; order Boletales; family Boletaceae; genus Pulveroboletus; species Pulveroboletus aff. viridisquamosus. The sequence goes on from JBBPJW010001138.1 coordinate 2,196, forward strand.
TCCTTTTCCTCTTAGTAATCCTCTTATAGCTCCTTCTGATCCCAGTATTTGCATAGTTCCTATCACCATGCTCTCCCATCTCTTCCACCCCCTCTACCTTCTTATTACACTGACAATAACAATATTATCAACAAAGTCAGCTGAGGCAATATCATAGGCTTTCTCACCCCTTCTTTCTAGGTTACTTGAATGTTTAACTGGGTTATTGAATATACTAGGGGGGTAATGTTATGATTAGTCCATTTATTTCTCACTTCCTTATCTTAGCTTCAGACTTTACATATCTTTGACACTTCCTGTTTTATTCTGGAACCTTCAGACTTCTTCTGTTTCAGAACATTCCACCTTGTCAGTGAATATTACTTATAGTCTGCTTCCATTGCTTTCCATTTATTTCCACATGGATTACTTAGTCACCTTTAGTCATCCATTCTAATTCATTCAACTAAGTCTTAACCTTATTCCAGTACTATAAGTAGCACATCCTTTTTCCCATGTTTTTTATGCTACTTCTGCCTTTACATTGGCCTTAACATTGCTTTATTCAACCTTACTTCCTCTAAGCATTGTCTGAACCCTCAAATCACCCTTCACTGGGAGTCTTGCTTGCAACTATTATTGGCAAGCACTACCTTTGTCCTCAACTAGCTCTAGTGTCCTAGTTTTATCCCCAACCTTTACTAAGGGACTATAGTGCTATCTTCACATTCACATTATCACATCCATCTTTAGGCTAACTATTGTTGAGCCTTTCCCTTAGCCCTAGCACATAAGATCCACATTAGTTCCTATTCAGGCCTAGCATAACACAAACTTCAGAGTAGATTTGGCTTTAGCCTCAGTTTTTTTTGATTTATGTGGCAAATTATTCTGCTGACTCATTCTGTACTTAAACTTAGCAATCCATTCTAATAATCAGGTTATGTTCATAATTAAGAACAAAGGAAGAATGGCTAGTTATAGTACTTGTCTTTTGATTGTGTGTAAATTCAGCTAATGAAAGCCACTCTGCCCAGTTGTTTTGCCTATGGTTTGTATAGATGTGAAGATATTGCTCTATCTTGGCATTTATCTGTTTAAGTTGCCCATTTATCTGGAGATGGTAGTTGATTACACTTGTGTACAATAGAAATAATGGAGCATCCATGTAAGTCAAGTTTTTAGACTTGACCACTTGTAATATAGCCTTTCTTGGCTTATTGAAGTGGTTTTCCAGTCTTGGCTATTTCTAAGCACTTTTTTCCACTCTTTTAGCTTAGTTAGAGATTGGAAGGTATTTAAACTTCAGTACAAGATACTATTACAACCTTGACTAACAATAAGAGCAAAAAGATGGAAGACAAGAAAGAAATATCAATAAAAACATTTCCCATCTTGACTTTATTCTTACTTTGACCAAGCTCTTCAGCTTACTCTCTAAACTATTATAATATTTTTTTTTTCCTTTTTTTCATCTTTCTACTCTTTCTTTGACTCTTCACATTATCACATCATGTGACCCTGGTAAACCTTTTCATTTCACTCTTTCATCTCTTTACATTGTCATCTTTTCATATTGTTACTTTTTCACTTATTACAGGTCTAGAATATTCTAAATTATAATATTATTGCTTTATTGTTTTCTCATATATTTTTAGGTCCCTGCTCCCTTTTTACCATTGAATAGCTTACTGTACAGTAGTTCAGGGTGGGCCAGATCTATCTGGTCTGTGCATATATCTGTAGCATACATAAGGGGTCAGATTCAAGCCTGGGTCTTTCCAGTCTTGCATACTTAAGCCTTTGTCTTATACAAGTTTTAGACTCTTTCCTATATTTTCTCTTGCCTTGTTTTTTGGCCTCTAGTTTAAAGTCCTCTGTTAAAATAAGCACAAGCTTAAGATCTCTTTAGTAGTTAAAACACAAAGATCACACTTTATAAACCTTCAATTTATTCTAAAGCATCTTCAAGCCTTAATAGAATTCTTAAGAAAATTCTAAGGGCTTGCTTTTATTATAACTGGGCCTGACATTTTTTATCTTGTCTATTTTTATATTGAGCCATGAAACTGCTCTCTTCTCATTATCTAATTTCATTGTAAATCAGAATGCCAAGCTGTGCAAGAGTATATCACATAAGACAAAGCCAAGTCCCATTTAATTCAAGAAAAACCCTTTTTAACCTTCTGAAAAGCTCCAGACTTTTTCAAAAGCCTTCAAAGCTACATTCTTACTCACAAGTTAAAAACCATTGGTGTGCTTAACTTCAGAGTTTGTTTTTGAAGCTCTTCTTCACTATTACCTCAAATTTTAATGATATTCTGCATCTAGAGTTTATCATCTCTAGCATTTCTCTACAATTTAGTAGTGTGCTTGATCTAGAAATCTCTTTTAGTACTTTAATGTTTAGATTTGACAGTTTTGGACCAGTTTTAACTATATTTAAACTCAGTCTGCTTCATTTTAACAACTGCAATGGTTTTGTTGCTTACTGTAATAGCCACTAACTAAAGAAATGTTTTGCAACAAAAAAAGTCTAAAGATTCCAAAACATAACAAGAAAGCATTCAAGACATGCAAAGAGTAGAAGCTAGAACATGAAAAGAAAAAAAATAGGGAAATTATAACACTTTCTTCAGGCATGTTCCTTTTATAGGCAGCTTGTTATTCTTACCTCTCTGCCTTTACTTCTGCTCTAGCTTCTCTTGACCAGAATAGTTGTACTCTGCCTTTGCCTTTTGATAGATAAGGCATGATATTAAATTACCAGGGCCTATCTTACAGTTGAGCCCTTAATTCTTACATCTCTAGCACACTGAACCATTCTCTATCTTTTTCTTTCCCTTGTCACTATCTGGCCTTACCTGGGCCATTCATACCTGTTCTGCCTATTTTCTAGTTATATTAAACCAGGGTATACTTTAGATCTACTCTGAAACTCTCCAGAATAGTAGTGTAATGGGGCTTGACTTTATCTTATGTGATATACCTTTGCACCACTTCCAGTGATCTAAATTTCAGAGAGAATTGGAAAGTTAGAGTAAGTTATAGAGACTTGAGTGCAGAGGGGTAAGGGTATATGGCCTGCTTATGAGGGTAGGAGGAGGAGTTAGAGACAGAGGAAGAAAGCACTAAGTTATGTTGTTATTCAAACAAAGATACAAGATACAAAGCTACAGTACTTATACCTTGGAGAAGCAGATTATTTAACAAGAAGAAGTTGAGATGGAAGTTATCTTAGAAGCAAAAGTAGGTGTCAATGTAACCTGGATACAAATAAAGATGTCAGGTACAATACTGACAACATTATGCCAGAATGAAACTAAGAGATAAAACTAAAAGAAGACAGACAATAAGTAAGAAGGGCAAGGAACAGAGAATTAGGACAGATGGACTACAGAGTTGTGTTGGAAGAACATAGGAATGTATATAAGAAATTGTAAGTATCATTAGATAGACAGAGATTAAGGTAAATGGAAACTAGCCAGCATATAGCTTAAGGTAATTCCCACCTGGAGTTGCATTAGAGATGTCACAGAGTAAACTCAGTGGTCCATAATATGACAAATTACCCCATTCTGATCTAGTGCTAACAACTTACTCTTTTTTGGGCAGCCTTCTCTGCTTTCCTTTTTCTCCATGCTTTTTTTATGGCCTTTCATGCCTTCTTTGCCCTCCTTTATTCTTTATTCTTTCTTGCCTTTATCTGTCTCTTATACTCAGTGTACTTTGCATTATCAAGAGTTTTATTATCATCTGCATACTTCACAAGGCACTTATCAGTTCAAGTAATGATGTTATAAAATATAGACATGGAAAAAAGTTAATGAGAAAAGAAAAACCAATGTGACAACAGTTTTTATATGGGGTCATAATCAAAACTCTGATCTCCACTCCAATCTTGCACTCAATAAAATCACATGCCATGGCCTTTAGCAGTTCAGGTCTTAAAAGGGAAATACTGTCATATTTTAATTACTGCCCAGACTACTTCACTTTTTTCAGATTCACTTCAGGTACTTTTATTCTCTCAAGCTATATTGTGTTATTATTTCTTTAATCTTTATTTCCTGCCTCTTAGAATTACTTGTGATTTTTGCTTGCCAAACTTCATTTGTTCTGTTACAACTTCATATTTAGTCTACTTTGCTTCTTAACTTGTACTATAGCTTCCCTTTATTTCTTGCCATCATATATTAGTTTTACACTAATACTCTCACTACCAGTGTCATTCTTGACATTCCCATTTGTATCCAAGATGCATTGTCATCTGTCTTTACTTTTTAGACAACTTCTATTTTATTTTCATTTTTCTTCTTAGATAATTCTTTTCTTCAAAGTATTTAAGGATAAGTACTCCTGTTTTGTAGTTTCTTAGTTTGAATATTAACAAAACTTAATGTTCTCACCTCTTTGTGTTATGAGTAACTACCCATCCTATTTTGATACTCAAACTTCCTTAATGGACACTTCTAAACTGTCCTAGAAAACTGATAGGGCTTTAAGCTAGTGGCTCTAAACTAGGCAAAAGAAAGAGAGTTGAGACCATTACTCTTGTATAAACCAGAAGCCAGTAGGTAAAAGTTAACCTATATAACCAGCTAAGAGGTCAAGAGAGCAAGACTGGAAAAATTCCAGCTTGCATCCCCTGCCTTATATATTGCTCAGGTCTGTGCACAGACCAAGTATAGAAGGCCTACCCTAAGGTCTACTATCTATGGATACCAATAGCAGTAATCTCTCAACTAATGGATAAGATATGGAAAGAGCATGGAGCAGATATAAGGAGTGAGGCAGTGGCCTCATGGATCAAGGAATGGGAATGAAAGAGAAGCCACACCATGAGGATGTGGGAGAATAAAATGGAAGGTACACAGGATTAGATCTATAAAAGAGACATGGCCATTATAAGGCCAAGGAGATCCAATCTGGATCTCTGTCACAGATGCAGATCTTAATCTAGATCCTAAGATCAGATATTATTGGGGACTGTTATGCTAGGCCCAGGTAGGGTCAGGTATAGACCTTCAGAAGAGGGAACTGCTAGTGGAGTAAGCTTGATGAAGAGTCAGCTCATGGCAAGGAATGGTGCAATGTGAGGACATTACCATCAAGGACACTCAAATGAGGTGTTGAGCAACTGCAAGGACACTAGCTTGCAGGTTTCCAAGTGTTTCCTCTTGTACACTGATGCATGGACTAAAAAGGGATGTATATTGCTGAGAGGAAGTAGTCTCTGAGTGATCAAGGTATCAAATGAATCAATGTATATGGAGTAGGTGGTAGAAAGTAGAAGTAGCATAAGAAGAAGAGAGGTGAAGTATGCTACTTTATAGTACAGAGAAAACAAGGTTCAGACTCAGTTGAATGAGTCATATGGATAATGAATGCTAAGTAAGTGATCCATGTGGAAATGGATGGAATATTCAAGAAGCTTAGTATAAGTAATGGTAAATGACTCATGTGATAGGAGCAGATCATGAGTTATACTGACTGAGTCAGAGATATTCTGGAACATTAAAAAGAAAAGTTTCAGAAGGCAAACAAGAAAGTATTTAAGATGCATGAATGTAAAATGCAGTAAGAGAAGTGAAAAGGAAAAATAAAGGGGAATTGTAACATTACCTCCATTGTATGTCTAATGTCTCTATCAGGTGAATTCAGTCATAGGCCATGGTGGGGCCTGTGATATTGGCCCAGCCAACATTGTTAATGACATTATCTTCATCATTGGTGTAATAAGAAGGTGGTGGGGGTGAGTGAGCTGGGAGAGCTCAGTGATAAGATCTGTGGGAGTGGCAAAAGGAGCATGATGAGCATAACAAGTGGGTGGAGGAGCATGAAGACAAGGATAGAGGATGAGATTGGTGAAAAGGGCAATTGTCAAAACATTTCTCAAAACTCATCAAACTGTCAAAGCTCATAGCAAGAGCTGTCAAGGCTCCTATCTAAAACTGTCAGGCTATTGAACTTGATGTTAGGGGAGGCTGGGTAGCCTGGGAATGAACTTCAGAGTACTCCAGACAAGTCTGGAGGTTTTCAAAGTTGTTGGGCAGTTAATTAGTGGAGATTACCTTTCTTGCTTAATAGAGTGGATGCAGCAGAGTTTGACAGAGTCAGGCAGGACTTGACTTCATCTTATATGGTGCACCCTTGCATAGCCTTCACATCATGATTTGCAGACTACTGAAGATACAGAGGAGAGCTTGCTCAGGGCTCAACAAGAGAGACAGACAAGACAAGAGATGTCAAGTCCAGTCTTAAGGAGCAGAGTCATCTAAACTCATCAAAGGTAGCCATTAGGTGAGTCATGATCCCCAGCAGAGCCAGAGGGTCAGAATGGTTGGAGACTTTGGCTTAGATGGCCAAGGCAACATTAAGTCAAATTGACTATAATGCTGGAAACCCTGAAATTACCTTGGAGGGTTGGAGGGTGTCTGAAGGCTCATTCAGAGTGAGGATGAACTAACACAGATGTGGGAATGCTTTTGTTGATATTCAAACTGATGCATAGAATACAGAGCTATTATACTCATATCTTAGGGGAGCAGAAACTGACTAAGTGTAGTAAAATAAGACAGATGTCAACTCAGAAGCAAAGCAGGTGTTTAAATAACTAACATACAAATGAAGATGTCAAGTAGGGCAATGTTCAATCTTGTCATACTGAAACTAAAGGGTGGCAGGAAGAAGCAAGGGAACAAGGGACAGGAATGGAAGGAAATATCAGAGTAACTACAGAATAGTATCAAAATGAAGCAGAGTTTAGTGAATGTGAAGTTGTAGGTATAGTAGCAGAAAAGAAGGGACTAGAGGGTATGCAACTTCGGATCAACCAGAGTTGTGCTATAGGAAGTGAAAATGGGCTTGAAAGACACAGGATGTGACATTAAGTATCTAAGAGACAAATGGAGGTATCAGAAAGAATAATATCCAATATTGTCAAGCTAAAACTGAGAGGTGACAAGAGAAAGCAAAGATAGGGAGGGAGGAACAGGAACAGGAACAGGAACAGGAATGGTAATAAAGATAACTAGGGGCAGATGATGGTACAGAAGTAGAGTGGAGTGGCCTGGAGAAGACAGAGTGAATACAAGGTAGTAAGTACTGGGAACAGAACAGGGATGAATCCAGAACAGAAGCAGAGCAGAAACAGAGAGCCAGAAAGGTTGGTCCCAAGAACAGTGCAGGTTTTGTATAAGCATGGCAGGTGCATAATGAAGTATGGGTGGAAAGCTGGAGTTGCCTAGGAGGTGGTTAGGGGCTTACTGGGTACTGGAATCAAGCATAGGCTGATCTGGAATTAGATTGGAAGTATAAGATATGACAGCAATGAGCCTGGTTATGGCCAGGTTACCAGTGAAGGCAGGTGGAACATTGATAAGAGGGGCACTGGACCTGTTGGTAGCCCAGTGCATAGCATTGAAAACACCCATCATAATAGTGAGGGTAACTAAAAGAGAGACAGGCTTTGCTGTCATGGCTGGACCACCATGCTTCAATATGGGTGATGTGGTCAAGTTCATTGAGGGTGAGTGAAGAGAATAAGGCCAAGGGAATAGTGGGGCATGTGGGTGAAAGATACTGCTGAGCAGCAGATGATTCTTGTTCAAAGTGGTTGAGATCAACCAGGAACTCTCTGAACTCAAGTTAATAAGCCAGGTTATCTAGAATTAGTGATGACTGGTGGTAGGTGGTATTGAATCCCTAATGGACAGTGTCAGTGTTGACTTTAGCTGTGTAATGAAGGAGCTTGTTATGGTTCCAACCTAACACAATGGTCTCACATGACTGTGAGAACTGTGAAGCATGTGATGCAACTGGTCATGTGCCAGGAGCATGTGATCATGTGAATAAGTAGCCTTACAAGGCAAACCCTAGGCTAAGGCTAAGTTCTAATTCAGAGTATTCCCTGGCATTAGATATTGGTCACATGATGTGGCAGATCTCAGATGAGATCCAGGTCTTCCAATGACATCTGATCTGTGGCAAAGATCCAAATGGGATCTTCTAGACCTTATGGTGGCCATGCCCATTTCTGTTACGACTCTGGAAACCAGAGGCTACACCTAGACTATGATTGGAGGAGGAGAAACACTGGAGAGAACCTAAATGGTGGCTCAGACAAGGAGCAACCAAGGAATGCCTTGAAGAATGATGACGAGGAGGACTCGGATGAGACACGAGCTCGAACTTCCTAGATCCTGTGCCTTGAAGGGCCTGGTTTCCTGAGAAGAGCTTTACTAAGCCTAATGACCTGAGGTACTAAAGTGATAAAGTCTGAGGACTCTACCACTCTGACCTGGGCCTTTATATATTGCTCCCTGAAGGGCATGGACCATGTAACTAATGCCTACCCTAAGTATTGTACAGTAAGCTGGCCAATGGCATAAAGGGAGAACTCGTGTAGGCTGTGAGGAGTATGCATGGGGCGGGAATCAAGAAATGAAGCAAAGGGCCTCTCGTAAGATGTGGGGGAATGGAAGAGAAGAGGCGTGGACACAATGAGGACAGGGATCTCAATCCACAGATGAGATCACCTTGGCAGGTCTGTCAGATCCAAGATCAGGGAGGTCAGGGGAAGATCCAGGGAAGATCCCTAAATGTGCCTCATGGTCACTAACCTTAGGAATACTCGTATAGTATATGCCAGATCCTAAGTTAGGGTTTAGCCTGATAAGGGTTGGGATTCCCATGATCATGTGAGAGTGAAAGTGGTCATTGCATGGTTTGCAACAATTTCATTGATCTATACCAGTGCCCTTTCATTCCACCCACATCCTCATGGTGTGGATTCTCTTCCATTCCCTTCCCTTGATTCATGAGGCCACTGTCTCACTCCTCATTGCCACCCCATGCTCTCCTTCATATATCTGTTTAGAGATAGGAGCTACTTTAGCTATTGGTGACCATAGATAGCACACTTTAGGGTAGACCTCCTGTACATGGTCTGTGCACAGACCTCCACAATATATAAGGCAGGGGGTGCAAGCTGGGGAAACCCAGTCTTGCTCTCTTGATCTCTAGGCTAGATTCACAGTAGTAATCTTAGGTCTTGATCCAAGAAGGATTCCACCTCTGCTCTTATTTACTGTCTGGCTTCTTGGTTTATACAAGGGCCCAGGTCTTATCCTTTCCCTCTTCACCTAGTTAGGGGCCACTAAACCAAAAGCCTCAACAGTTATCAAGGATAGGATAGGAGTATCCACCAAGGTTGTCTTGAGCTACAAGGCAGGACAGGTAGTCACCTGTTACAGAGCTGGGTAATAAGGGACATCTTTTCTACCTGGTGGTAGAGGCAGTAAAGGGCTCACAGAGAGAAGTACATGTTAAGATGGGATCTGATGGTGACTAAGAGTCACAAGTCAAAGACAAAGGACCATAGTCCAACATAGTATATGTCATTGCAGTCTCCTGGTCAAAGAGCATGAGCTGTGATGGGGAGATCAACAGAAATAATAGAATAAGGGGTGGTCAGACAGGTTTGCAGTAGTGGAACTAGAATAGCAATGGGTAAGAATAGGGTATTAGCAAGATAAGTGGGCACTGGGGAGAGGATAATAAAAACAGTGAAGGTTTCCTTATCAGAGACATTGGCTAGCAAGGTGATTGGCAAGGTAAAGGGTAATGAGGTCACAGGGATGGTAATGGTCCTGGAAGGAAGCAAGTGGGCATGAACAGTAAATATGGCATTGAGAGTTTCTTGAGTAGGCAAAAGGGGAATATCAGAGGTGGGAAACAGGGTGGCATTGGCATTGGTTGAGGACATGGTTATTTGAAGGTAGAGTAGTATTTGGGTTTCATGGTGCAAGTGATGCAAGGGAAAGAGGCAATGGGGGGAGTTTTAAGGAAATGCTGCTTTTTATAAGTGGTCAGAAGTTTGAAAGCATTAGCAAGATTGGACTCAGCTTTCCATAAGTCTTTTTCTGCTGAATAATTCTTCCATCAGATCAGGAAGGAGCAAGAAGAAGGTGAGCCATGATGTTTTAATATCCACTCAACTTCATATTCTTCTTGATCTTCTATAAGGTCTGGAGGTGAAGCCAGGAAGTTTTTCCTATGGATATTATTTTTGCAATAGGATGATAACAATAAGGTGTGGAAGACTGGATAGATCTTCCAGGTAGCAGGGAGTTGGAGCCTGTAGATTACAGGGGAGAGTACCTTGGTGATGGTAAAGTGTTCTTCCCTTTTGGGCACAAACTTGGAGTTGGTGATGGAATGTTTCAAGTTCTGTGCTTCTAGCCAAACCTTCATTCCTTTGGTAAGAGAAATGAATTTGAAGCAAATGCAGGATGCCATTACCTGACATGCAAGGTCATGGGCAGCCAGGGCTTCATCTCTAGCTGTGGTCAGATGTTTTAGCCTGTCTGCTACAGCAGGCATTAAGGTTTTGGGGATCACCAAGGGTAGGGCACAGGGTTTGTAGCCCATCAGAAGGAAGAATGGTGATTGGTTTGTTATGGAGTGAGGGTGGTGGTTGTGTGCAAATTTCACATGGAAGATGTTTTCTGCCCACTTGTATGGGTTTTCTCTACAAAAGATGTGAAGGTAGGTTTTGATTTCCTGGTTAATTGCTCAGTCTCTCCATCAGACTGAGGATGGTACATGGTGGATAGGGTGAGGTCATAGTTAAGGAGTTTCCCCAATGCTTTAATGAAGGCAGAGGCAAATTGTGGTCCTTGGTCAGAGATAATTTTGTCATACAAACTAAAGCATTTGTAGACTTTTTCAAAGAATAGAGTAGCAATACCCTTGATGGTGGCAATTTTCTTGGTGGGGACAAGAACTACCCCCTTTGTAAGCCTATGGTTGACCACAACCAACAGGGAATTAAAGTCACCAGATCAGGAAAGATTGGTGATCAGATCATAGGAGATCTGCTGGAATGGGCAAAGTGCCCACAAGGAAATGGGGTGAAGAGTGGATGCAGAGGGGTGTGTATTGACCTTGTGCTGTTGGCAGACAATGTAGCTATCAATGTATTTGCAAACATAAGCAGCAAGTCCTGGCCACTAGAATTCCTGCTGGACAAGCATGCAGGTTTTTAAGTAGTCAGGGTGGCTGGCAGTTTCATGATTGTGACAGCAATGGAGGATCAAGTAATGAAGTTTCTCATCTGAAGGAATATACACATGGTCACAGTACATGAGCAGGATGTCATGAAGTTTCCAGTTGCAGAAGTGAGACTAGAGACCATTGTACATGGGGCCATCCCATTTCTGGAGGACAGAGAGGCAAAGGGGGTCATTCACTTGATATTTGTGAATGTGGGTATAAAGAATAGTGTTAATGATATAGCAAAAGATAGTCTTGGGAAGTAGGGTGACTTCTGAGTTATCCAAGTATGGATCTGGGCAAAGGTCTAGTTAACAAGAGAGAGCATTAGGCCCAGTAAGAAAAGATCCAGCAATGTGGTGGAGCTGGATGTCAAAGTTGGTGAGGTTGAGAAGCCAGCAGGCTTGTCAACAATTAAGTGTCTGGGGGACATGGAAGTAGGTTAGGTTCTTGTGGTCTGAACTGCATGGGAGGAGCCCTGAAGATATTGCCTCCAGGCTTTCAGGGCATGGATTATTGTGAGAAGTTTGTAATCATAGATATTGTAGTTTCTTTCTGCAGCAGAGAAGGTCTGTGAGAGATAGGAGCAGGGGTGCCAGTCTCCATTGGCATCAGTTTGGAGGAAAATGCTGCTGGATGCATAAGCAGAGGCATCAGTGGCAATAGCAATGGGTCAGGAGAGATTCAGGAGTTGAAGGACTGGCTACAAGAGAAAAAGTGCTGTTACATGACTAGCAAACACAATGGTTCACAGCATGTGACCATGGGAACTGTTGAGCACATGATGTGAATGGTTGCAAGTCATATGATCAGGAGCATATGATTGTGTGAATGAGTATCCTTATAAGAATAACCCTAGGCTAAGGCTAAGTCCTTATATCAGAGTATTCCCTGCATTAAGGTATCAGTCACATGATGTGGCAGATCTCAGATGAGATCTAGATCCAGACAACCAATGATATCTGATCTCACAATCTAGATTAGGATCTAATCTGTGGCAAAGATCCAGATGGGATCTTCTCAGCCTTATAGTGGCCATACTGCATTCATCTCTGCATACCTGTGCACTTCCATTCTCTCACATTCTCATGGTATGGTTTCTCTTCCATTCCACTCCATTGATCCATGAGGCCACTGCCTTACTTCTTATTCCTGCTCCATGCATTATTCTCACTTATTATAAGAGCTGGTTGTGCTATTGGTGTCCATAGATAGCATAGTTTGGGGTAGGCCCCCTATACATGGTCTGTATGCAGACTCTGGCAATATATAAGGCAGGGGGTGCAAGCTGGAGAAACCCAGACCTGCTCTCTTGACCTTTTAGCTGGTTATACAGGCTAGATCTTTAGTGCTGCTGGCTACTGGTTTATATAAGAGCCCAGGATCTTATTACATTCTCTATTCACCTAGTTAGGGGCCACTAGTCAAAGGCCTCACCAATATTCAGAACAAATTAGGAGTGTTCTTTAAGGTTAGCTTGAGTATCAAGGCCAGAATGGTGAGTTGCCATTTCAAGTGCCTTCAGGAAGTTGAAGGACTCCTTGCACATGGAGGACCAGGACCATGAGGAGGTCTTCTTGGTAAGGTCAAGAAAAGGGCAAGTAATGGAGAAATAATTTGCAATAAAGCAGTGATAAAAGTTGGCAAAGCCAAGAAAGGAGCAGATATCCTTAACCTTTTAAGGTATGGGCCATTTTGTTGTGGGAAACTTCCCACGCTCGAACTCCTACTCCTTGGGGAACGCCAATGGTCTCTGGACTTTCCTCTAGATCTTCTATAAGGCTTTTGTGCTAGTGGCCTCAAACTAGGCGAGAGGGA
>JBBPJW010001139.1:0-15038 GCA_038088935.1 Pulveroboletus aff. viridisquamosus
CCATTGGACGTTATACTGATGTCAAAGAAAGAAAAGGGACAAGGACAAGGACAAGGACACACCTCCCCCCAAATTCTTTCACATCACCTTGACCAAATATCCATCCCACTCAACCGCCTCGCTTCCTTGGTGCTCATCCCCCCCTGTCCTTGGCCCGTTTGTCCACCCCCACCCCCCCCCCCACCCCCACCCCCACTTCCTTCGGCGGTGGCGCCTCCTAAGAATGGGTTGCGTCCTTGCGCACCAGCGACGCTCGCCCCGTAAAATGACGGGGCGCCCCCCTGAGTAGTAGGTGGTGGATTGACGCCTTGTGTCCGCACAGATCCAACCCCCACGCTCACGCCAACACCCCCACCGCCCCCCGTCGGCCCTGCATACGACTGGTACTGATCCGGCTGCAATGGCACATACAGTGTCCCGATATCCGTCCGTTGTCCGATTGCATCAAAGGGCGAATTGGATGCCTGCTGTTGTGCATAGGAAGCTTGGAATCGCGTGCTCCCTCCCCCGCCTGTACCCGGCCCTGCACCGGCACTACCACCAGTCGCTCCGTTGCCGCTCGCACTTCCACCCAAACCCGTTGCGTACGTCTGCGCAGGGCTCGTCACCATTGCTGACGGATTGTACCCCGTACTCGGCCCCGCATCTCCTCTCGCAGCTGACCGCACATTCGACATGACGGCTTCTCTCCGACTATCGTCATCCACAATGATCGTTGGCTGATAGGAATGCGATAGCTTCGAAGGTGGCGCTTGGTACCGTCCAGCACCACCACCTACTCCTCCCACGCCTGTAGCTCCGCCTCCACCGCCTGGGCCGGTACCGGCACCCCCGCTGGACCCTGCAGACCACGCACCGAGGCCACCTGAGGCAGCAAGTTCTGCCTGCTGTTGCAAATACTCGAGTTGCGGGTACGGTTGCGCAGCAGACGGCTTCCCCGCCTGCCTCCTCTCCCATTCCCGCATCGCATCGTCCCGGTTCAGCACCGGGGTCAGTGCGTTCCGCCCCGAGATCACATCCTGATTCATATGCTGTAAACGTGCCAACGCCGGTGGAATTACATCGGTATGATTGATCGTGTTGGCACGCATGCGGGCATGCGCGTGCGCGTGCGACGTGTTGTGGTAGTAAGTGGACGACGTACTAGCGGGTGGATTGGGGTTTAACAAGCTGGGGACGTTCAAGTTCGGCGGCGCGCCAGACGGATAGCCGGAAGTGCCTCCGCCCATACCCATCTGCCCTGGTATCTGCGTGTTCGTGCTCGACTGTGACGCGTACGAATGCTGGGCTGCCTGTGGTGGTGGTGGCGGCGGCGGCGGGACGGCCTGTTGGGTCTGGTATGTAGACGGCGCGCTTTCCGCTGCACTTTGGTATGTCGCACCCGGTGGGGGCGGCGGCAGTGGTTGTCCTTGTGCTTGTTGCTGTCCTCCGGGCCCTTGCTGGCCCGACATGTACGGATTGCGGAAGACATTGCTGGCAGCTTGTGATGCCGCTTGTGCTTGAGCCGTGTATGCCTGGTGCTGGGCGAGGTGTTGATTGTACGACGCTGCGTCTTGATATGCCCTTGTGCCTTTTGGCTGTGAGGGGACGAGACCACCATAAGGCCGCTTGGGGTCGGCTGGAGAAGCAGATGAGGACAATTGTGGGGTTTGCCCGTTCGGCTAATTGAGGAGTGTCGGGTGACATCCGAAGTAGAATGTAAAGAGAACATGAGAACACGGAACCGAGAATATCTTCAGGTGCACGACTTACTTGGAACGGTTTTGTAAACTTTTCACCAGTTATAAACGGGTGCATTCTGGCCTGTTGTGGAGACCATCGTTCGATCGGGTTCAAGTTGAGCAAACCCTGACAGAAATCGATAAACGATGCGCGATTGTTGAGTTCTATCGCGCGGAATCAGATTCACACAGATATGAAGGATTACGCAACGCGCATACGGGAGCCCCCCTCCCAGCGCGTAGCCATGCATATCAAGGGAAGCGAAAAATTTAACAGTAAGAATCGCACCTTTCTCCATCTCATGACCCTGCCGAGTCGTCGACTTGAATGTTGGCATGGGTGCGGTATTGATAATCTCCGGTAGCGTCGTCGCCTTGAAATACTGTTTCCCAGGTTGTTCGTTCGCGTTGTGTTCCCGGGAATATTGCTCCAGTGTCTTAAGCCGGTATTTCTTGTGACCAAAGACGTCCACGTAGGGATCAAAGAATTGTTTCGTCTGCTTCCCCATGTCCAGCATGTATGTGGGAGGCATCCTGAGTTCAAAATGTCGTTAGCCGTCTGCCAACTTACCACCTATGAAACCCGCGGGAAACGGGTGCGAGTGAACAGCCAAAGGAAAATGAAAGGAATGAACGCAGAGACAGAACCCACCCAAGCATTTCAACTATCCGGGTAATCTGATTATACTCGCTTGTTCCCGGGAACAGCGGCAGCCCCAAGAAGAGCTCCACCGCGATGCAGCCCAGAGACCACATGTCAATGGAGGACGTGTAAGGGATACCAAGAATTACTTCGGGGGATCGGTAAAACCTTGACTGGATATATGTGTATACTGTTTGTCGCTCGTGACATGCTGACCCAAAGTCGATCACCTTAATTTGAGGTGACTGAAGTCTGAGTTGAATAATAAGTTTGGGCTCCACGGGTGAGGCAGAGGAACGAGACATACGATTTCAGTAGAATGTTTTCTGGTTTAAGGTCACAGTGGATCAACCGCGCATCCTTGAGCACAGTGAGGGCATCCAACAGCTGGGCGGTAAACACTTTGACAAGCTGCGTGCTTAAGCCTTGGAACTGATTTTGTTTGATGAGCTCGTACAGGTTTGACGAGAGGAGTTCAAAAACGAGGCAAAGATGATTGCGGTGGATAAAGGAATCTCGCAATCGCAAGATGTGGTGCTCATCCGCCGGGTCACATTGGTTGTTGAGCTAGAGAAGCATGTATAGACCATACCCCGGACGATCAGGCGGTGCACGTACCAGTTCCAGTATTGTAACCTCCATCATACTTTGATTGAAGTATGCCGGTTTGTTCTTGACAACCTTGACGGCAACAATCTCGTTCGTTTTCATGTTCTGGCACTTGACTACCTGGCCAAACGTCCCTTGACCGAGAATATCCAGGATGAGGTAGCGACTGTTCGTGAGAGATTAGGAACAGAAGGGACAAACGGAGTGGCGACACGTACTTGTGACCATCCTCGCTGCCTAGCCAGTCGTTGACATAGAGGATATAGTCATAATCCTCGTTATCGTAGCCGTCGTTATGCGCTGGTTTGCTTGGCTTTGTGAGGACGCGCCGTGGATTGTGTGTTGATTCATATCGGAATTGGGGGTTGCAAATATGGTACGTGTCCACGATATGGATTGTTAGTTGCCGAATGGGCTGAATAAAGAGGCACGACCCATCGGCATGATGTAGCATATGGACGGGACGAGGCGGGGTACGCACCGATAATACAGCACCGCTGGAGTCGATTCGCCTTCCTGCTGGATGGCTATTTACGTAGGGTCGCAAGTCTCGACTGTCACGGACCCTCCTAAAGCCAGACGCACGATGACGTTGTTGTGGCGCTGGATCCACAAGCATGGGTTGGTCTTGAGAATAGTATTGGTTCGCGGGGCTCTGGGAGTGGGCAAAGGAGAGAGGTGTGCTGGGTGTCGAGGTAGAGTTTTTGACGGGTGCCTGAGCGGAAAGGTGTGTCTGATTTTGATGTGATGGGGGTTGTGGACTGGATGTTTCCATATACCCAGCATAGGCTGCTTGGGTGGCGGTTTGAGAAGAAAAGGGGGTTCCTATGGGAGGGGTTGATCCATCTGGCTTTGTTTGAGAGCGGGATCGCGTGTGGGAGGGGTAATTGGTGGACGGGTTTCCTCTTTGCGCATCCGAGGACGATGGATAGAGGTAGGAAGGGGTGGTCGTAGGAGAGTACTGAGCCTGTTGCTGGTATGGATCGAGGAGGGTGTTGCCGGTGCGCATAGGCGATGGACCAGAGCGGGTGGTGGGATCATGTTGCGTGTGTGACCGCTTAGGAGGATTGGCACCTGAGCCATTGTAGTACACATCAGAATAGGGCTCAGGACCGGTGGGAGAGACGGCATTAGTAGGGGCGGGGGCGGAGGACAGCTGATTGGGCTGATGAAATGCGACGCCGGAGGGATAAAGGGAGTTTTGTGGGGGGTGTTGGGATGTTGGGATATGCCTGGTGGTGGATTGGGTGTCGACGTTGAACGCGCCTTCTAGATCATCCTGCTGATGGTGGCGACGAGCGCGGGACGCACCGCCGACGGATGCGCTTGCACCCAAGGATGCGCTGCGTGAGAGCTGGTTGAGTGCGCCAGAGAGATACGACGAGGGGGAGAGGGACGGCGGTTGGTCCTGATCGAGGAGATGTGCGATGCGGGGCTGCCTGGATGAGCCGGGGGAGTGTTGGGCGTGCTGGATGCGCTGCTGTGAGCTGGCGAGAGACTGCGGGGGGGGGGGCGGGGGTGGAGCGGCAGGGTAGAGATAGGACGCCCTGGCGGCAGCTTGGGCAGCCTGTGCGGAGGACGAGAGGGGCTCGAGGTGGGCCTGGGTTTGCCAGCGGGGGAGATCAAAGTCGTCGTTTGCGTTGGACATGTAGGCGAGTTCTGGTTCCGACATGCTCGAGTCGACTCGGGGCAGGCTGGCGGGGCTGTCGCTACCTGACGAGTGACGGAGAGAAGAGAGAGACGCGGGCGGTTGTGAGGACGAGCGAAGAAACGAGAGGCAGTCTGGCTCTGTTCAGGGTCGGTTCGCGTTTAGAGTAGGTGCGACTCGTATCGACTAGTAAGACTGGGCATGCGCTGACACCGCTGGCAACGACGCCGACGACCGTTCCAGTTCGAGCAGCATCTCGACCAACCCCCTCTCTGCGTCCACCAACGCCTGTGTGCCATGCAGTGAGCCATCCATGTCCACCGACAGAAAGACCGCCTTGTGGATCCGTTTCGCTGCCAACACCGTCACCGGGCACGTCAGCGAGGTGAAAATCAGCGAGACCCACCCAGCCGCCGTGCGATGGAGAACGCAACATCCGACGCTGACGTCCGATACAGCGTCGTCGCTGCCCCGGCCTGCTGCAAGCAGTCACTCGACAGTCACGACCCGTTCGCATTGCCACACTCACCGCACTCCCAGGCGTCGACGGCATCGCGCACGCCCAGTCTCTGCACAGCGATCCCTTCCGTGGTGCATCGCCCACCGTCTCGGCCCCCTCTGCCGTCGCACCCACCCAGACCATGTACGAGTCCACCAACCGTGTGATGTGCACCCCGAGCCCAGGCAGCGTCGCCTCAGCAGGCGCAATGTATTTCGTCGTCACTTGGATCAGCCCCGTCGTCGCCATCGTCGTCGTCGTCCGAGCCTCGTTCTGTCACGTGATCTCGTCCACCGAGACGACGACCTCGGAATACGCTCGTCGTTCAAACGTCGCAACATGTTCAAGCTTTCCAGGACATCGCCAGCCATCGGTGTCGATGGCCCAGTTCGTTGTCACCACGGCGAACAAGTGAACAAGCTTGTCAGTCACACCACCAGAAATCCTGGCCGGTATGTAGCCGTGTTATCTACGCCCGTGACCGTCCCTCAGGCACTCCACAGCGAGTTCTATGTTTGCAGCAGGCCACAGACCGACCAATGCAACTTCTGGTGTCAGTGCTCGTTGCCCCACCTCTGTCTGTCCAAGCTGATCACATCGCCCTTTATATCAGTCTGGGTAGATGACCCTAAATTTAGTACGCTCGTCACCTCTCGGATTCGTCGTCTACTCAGCAGTCCAACAGCAAACCATCCATCCCAAATGACCGCACCGCCCTCATTCGATACTCTCGTTCCTTCCGATGGCATCTGCACACCGCAGCCCACTCCACTCCACTCCACTTCCACCCTTCAATCGACATCTACAAAGAAGAGATGTCCATCAGGTCCCCGTACGGCCCAAACGAGCATCACCTCTGCATCGAGGCTGGTCAGCGGCGACACGCCCAGTAAAAGGGCACGTCTAGAGGCCATCGAAACTGGCTTGCGAGCTCGAAGTTGGGATAGGACGCCCCACCAACCATCTCATTCCCAGCCTGCCGTCCCAGAGGAATCAGACACACTTCCGTTTACATACGGCGTGGAGACGAGCGAAGCAACGCTCGCGCCCTCACCTGCTTCCGAAACGGCCACGAGCATCGGACAAGAAGCCGAACCTCCCCGTATACGGTACAGTTTCCTCGATCTTCCCCTTTCCCAAGAGTCCGAATCCGGTACAGAGCCGTCCACACCCAAGAAGCGTCGGTCTTCTCTGTCAGTCGGAGAACGGGGCTTACTTGGCCGTCGCGATGAAACCTCTTCGTCTGCATTACTGACGCCGCCCCGCTCTACTGACCATAGGAGGGCGATCGCCAGCGGCAGTGGCAGTTCAAGACCGGAACCCGTCACTCCTACGCGGTACAAAGGCAAAGAACGGGCTTGCGCCGACTGGGACCGACTCATCGAAGCCGAGGTTCGTCACCCGCTATTGCATCAGCAGCTCAAGCATGCAAGTGCCATTGATTTAAGACTCGCCATTTTCAGGAAAACCCGTTCGTTGATGCGACCTCGCCATTCAAGCTCGATTTGGAAACTGATGCGCTCAAACGCATGCCATGTTCCCCCCGATCCTCGTTGGGCTCGTCCTGCACGCCAACAACCGCCGAGCGCATCACCTCCCGCATTATCGAGATGCAAGATACCATCCAAACCCTCCATGCGTGCGCTGACAATTTGAATCAACTTGACTCCATCAAGTACATCGAACGCCTTGAGCGTCAGAAGAACGCGCTCGCGTTGCGAGAGGAGGCCAAGAATAAACGGATGACGGCGCTGACCACCGAGCGCGATGAGTTGAAGGAGAAACTTCGCCAGTGCGTTTCGTTGATGCCATTGTTCTATCTTCCCGTTCTTCCCGTGTTTCGTGACCTGCTCCCCAACGATTGGGTGACGTTTGGACCTCGTAATGGAGAACTGACTTCTTGCTCATATGACGTTTAGGGCAGAAAAATGTTCCCGTGCGAAGGATAGAATTATCGCTTCTCTCAGAGCACGACGTTGACCCTGGTGGTGTTTTTCCATCTTGTTCGGGTCCATCCAACGGCATGCGTGGTTTGGGGGATTTAATTCATCTGTTTTGGGACCGGCTTGCTAGTATGCTGGTTTGATTGCGCATTTTGATCCATGTACACTATTCTGTTGTCCGTGCTTTGAAAAAAAGGGTTTGTGCAAGGACACGTCTTTGGTATCAAACAGCCATAGGTGTAGGCCCCAAGGGCCGCCATGCATCGCGTGGACCACACGAAGTGAGCACCAATCCACCCTGGTGTGCCACGAAGACTAGAAAATGGATACTATGCAGTCCACGCCCCGAGATGCATGATGACTCATGACTGAGCGTCTTCTTCGAGGCGAGTTTTTCGGTACGCCATACTCATCTACTCGTCCCAGATACATCGTTCTTCTTTCCACGCCCGCGCGACAACAGGGCTATCACTGTCCGTCGTTCCGCCTGCAACAAGCCCGTCGTTGGTGCTCGTGATCCACTCTTTCTCCAACGCTGTTCCGGAATACCACGTCGGTCCGTCGAGCCCCTGGCGCATGATGCATGGTAGCACACTACCACGATGACCCGGACTCGATTGTCGATTGCGGTCGGATTGGAGTCAAAGGAGGGCTAGACACGTCCTCGTGTGTCCGCGGACAGATCGCTTGTCGAGAGCACGACGAAATCGCGGTAACGCGATATAGATCGTCGGGGTGTGTGATCGGCGGGATGCGGGACAGGTCTGCTCGATAATCATATCTCGGCGCGACCGACTGTGATACTGCTCGTGAACCATGCCACTGCCAACGTATACCAGGACTTGTCGCATTGCTCTTGCACAGAACTCGAGCGATACGAGCTGATCATCCAGGGGGGAAACCGGGGGGAAGTGGATCATCTGAGTGGGGCTGTTTCGGATCCCAGCCGGTTGATCGTCATGATGCAGAAAAAGCGTTCGGGAGGATTCGGGAGCTCATAGGGAATAGGGCAGCAAGTTAATACTGCATCAACTGTCACCATTTCCGTCGATACTGATGAGCTGACCTTGATACTACTCAATATCGAGATAGAGGTCCTGGTTCGACGTCGCAGTGAGCATATCCAAATGGGTCCTTGCCCTTCGGGCGTTCGCGTTTGTCCATGGATTAGGGGTATTCTTCTACATCGACGATCGAAACTTGCCGTTGGTACCGAGGCTTTAAACATGATGCATGGATCGAGTGGCCCAAGCCGAAACCGATCAACAGTTTACGAGTCGTGGGTTTGGCGTTGCAACTACGGAGAGCGAGACGGACACAGTCTTGACTCTCTGGCTAGAGGGACACGGTGACCCTAGTCTTACACCTACACGGGTCCGAGTCATGAACCCGAAACACGACCATTGTGCATAGCAGTGAACCGCGGAGAGCGGGACAAACACGAGCTTGACATTCTACCCTGAGGGACATAATTACTCGCTTCAATATAATATCTCGGCGTTGAACTTACATGAGTCCGAGCAGACCCGTAATCACGGAGCCTGACCAACGCATCATATGCAAAATGAGGCGTGTTGTTCATCTTTGTCTCATCCAGTCACATACACCGCCTTCCTGTGTCTTCCGAGTCCGTCGCTGCGCCCATCGCAAGCGACAACGTCGTGTTTTAGGGGTGTATGCGAGTGCACACCTGTGCACGCGTGGGGCGACATACTTCCGAGATGGCCTCGTTATTTCGTACCATCAGTTCACCCGCCGGACGGACGGACTCGTTCAAGGGAGGCACGATTTGGTTTGCACGAGGACTCTGAGCCGAGTGACATTAGTGACCTGGGAGCACATGTCCCAACATCCGAGCCAGTCGGACAAGAGGGACATCTGATTCTGAATCGTCATCAACATGGTGCATCAAAGTCGTACGTACGCTGTTTGATTATGGTCACTTGTTCCATGGACACCAATGCTAAGTGATTATCTAGATATCGCCCTTCCGTTCTTCGGAACGATCACGACACGGGTACTTGACTCGAGTATCCACGCGTGGCAGCGTCTACAAGACGTAGGTGCATCATGTTACTTGATGTGACTCCTGGGGGTGGGGGCAACACGGTCGTGAGTCGTAAACAGGATGATCATGAGTATCTCGTTTTACTCCCTATCGCACTTGAATCCAACCTCGAGCACAACCTGGTTCTCTGCCAAGCGACACAACCTGAACTAGTCAGTTCCGAACGTCACCTGCTGCACAGACCGCTCAAACTCGCGCGCCGCAGGCTTATGACACGCGTACAAAGCGAAAAAGGGGATCACGAACCTTAACCACGGCAAAAATCGTGTAACATGTCCAGTGACCGCCATCAGAAAGTGAATAAAACGACCTGAAACAAATCAAAGGACAGTGAACAACGGATCACGATTGAGCAGACTAATGCTTTCGAATTTAAAGTCAGATGGCTCGAGGGTCCTCGCCCATTGTCACCACCGTAATACCGGCAACGGTGTCTGTATCTGTCCCTGTTGTCTTGGTACTTCTGATCTGTAGGCGCTGCATTTTTCCATGCGTACCCTGTTTCAAGCTCCAAGGGATGCTGCCACGAAACCATCTACTATCGGCCGCGCGGCAGCTGCGTGGTAGTGCTTTTCTTTCGAAATGCAATGTAGTGGCAGTGGATCGTACTGTACGAATGTTAGTCGTGCATGTCGTACGCTGCCATGCCGTTTCCGTCCACGTTTTATTTTTTTTGTCCCTCGATATACATTATCTCCGAGAAACGCCCACGGCATGAGACGAGGATAGAATTCATTCCAGACAGCATCAGAATCGGGTAAATCGATGAAGGACGGGCAGAGGTCCGGCACATACCGTACCTGCCAGGGTGCCCTGAAATTCTTCGAGCACCTTTCGAGGCAGAGTTTCACTGTATGTGTCCATGTATGCGGACGAGTAATGAACGCTCAATGGGATCTAGAGGGAGTTCTGAATGCCAAGGCAAATTCCAACCAGAGACGCCCAAGAGAAAGCCTCGCGAGGAATTCATAGTCCAGAATCCAGATTAGAGTTTGACTAGAATAATGCCATGGGTCATGATGCACGTCAACACGGAGTGGAACGGTGGACAATATTGGAGTGTCTCGACTATCAAATGTGTTTGTTTAGCTTAAATCGACACAATGGGTGAGACGTGCCCATTACGACCTATCTGTGGTTTATTCCTTGTAAAGCTCGTCCTCGTTCAAAGAGAATAACAAAAAAAAACAGAATGAAAATGCTTGAAGTGCGACGACGCTTCAGCGGTGGATAGAAAGACAGAGCAACTCGGGAAAAGTAAAATAAGACTCGATGATCGCAGACAGATGGTAGACCCCTGAGAAGCAGCGCACGATTGAAACCAACCATGATTCAAGCATACTCGTACCTGTAGAGAAAGGGACTGAGCCAGGGTGAAGGCAAAACAACGGCGCTGACGAAGCAAGGGTACTGGGAGACCTGGCGTCCCATATGACCCGCACTTGAAGGTGCTCGGTTGTCAGTTGCCGGTCAACAAGTCAAGTCTTGGGCGATTTACATAGCCATTCCGTGTGTGGCTTCATGCAGGAGGGGAAGGGAGGGAGAGGGCAATTTTTAATCAGAGAAGTAAAACAGAACTTGGACAGTGAGAACGAAGGATGGAGGTGAAAGATGGGGAGACAAACATGAAAGGTCTGTTCATGGTTGTGATGATTTAAGAGATCTTATCGTGCATGCTGTTCTTACTTCCGGAAGAACCAAATTCGCCTGGGGTGTAAGACATATGGAACTTTGGGTGTCTAGACAAGTGGTTTATCGAGGCTGAACGATGCGAACCTTTGACAGTCGTAGGGAAAGTACCAAGTATCAAGCCAACACCGTGACATTT
Source organism: Pulveroboletus aff. viridisquamosus (assembly GCA_038088935.1). Lineage (NCBI taxonomy): Eukaryota > Fungi > Basidiomycota > Agaricomycetes > Boletales > Boletaceae > Pulveroboletus > Pulveroboletus aff. viridisquamosus. The sequence goes on from JBBPJW010001139.1 coordinate 10,960, forward strand.
CTTAATGATGGAACAACGACAAAGTGCCGCGGAGGACACCTTGCACCACTACCCTCGCGCTTTTTGACTCTTTGATGACCCACCGTCGATTTCCTTCCCTTGGAAAAAAAAAAGGATTTCGAGCGAGGGTCCCTAGAATAAAACACGACAGATACGAAGATGGGAACAACTCATCCTCACGTGGTGGAAGATCAGAAGTGTTCGTCCACAAACGATTGAACCATCTATCACCGCTGGGCGAGTTTTATTCCCATTCCCATTCCAGCTCCACTTACTCACCTCTGTCTATTTCTAGTAATTGTTGCCGATTTCTGGAGTGCTTGTAGTGCGAGGCACCGCAAATATAACGCAAGAGAATGAACATGATTAGCCAACAAAGTGGGCGTCGGGAAAGAATATGTGTGAGCAACGATCGAGACTCGGTCAAGCTGACAAGTGTGCCAATCGCGATGGAGCTGGCCATCGAGCGAGCCTCGCCAGTATAGCTTGAAAGGCGTCCCTTTTCCATTCCAAGCGTCATGGCACATCAATGGGCGACAAAATCAACTACAGGGAAAAATGAGCCCACACCCACCTCTGACGTTTGGTTGCTCTCCATGGTTCGCCGGAATGATCGCACCCAAGAGAGGCCCAAGGACAGGCCATGTATGGACCATATTTTTATCTCTACCTCATCGCCTCCACGACCTTGAACCGCGTGCTCGATATCGCGGGTGTTATCGGGACTGACTGTTGAGTTGTAGCCCGTCTGGGGCACACACGCAGACGGGTGTCCGAACGCACGAGATTCCGCTTGGATCCCCGGATGGAAAAGGAGCGGTGGAAGGGAGCTATCTCGACAATGCGCGACGTGGACACGAACAACCGTCAGTCGTAGAGATGCCGAATTTGGGTAGGACCGAGTAATTTATTATTATTATTATTATTAATGTTTTTCATCACCGGGGTCCGGGTGACAACTTTCCCAGCTGCGGTCCCGGTTGCCATCATCGCAGTCGACGGTTCGCGCACGCCGTGGCACGGAACGCACTGGATATGATAAGACCAGTACAACCAGTCGTCTGAATACAAGGAGAGTGTCCTCAGCAGCGTCCCATGTCCAAGTCAAACGACGACCGTCTACGGACGTGGTGTCTGAACGCACACACCAGCCAAAGGGCATAAACGAGTGTTACATATGTTCACCATGTCCTTGGTCCACTCCTTCCCACAAGGCGGAGAAGAGAGGGTATCTTAACAAAACAGTCTTCGCCACCACAGTACGAACCGCGTCCACCACCCGCCCTTGTACCCGTCGCTCCGCTCCTTGGCGCTCACCCACATCGATCCCGTACCAAAGCGAATTTCCTGGCCTTCCCCCCGTTCTTCCTCACCTTCCTCAATGTCAGCTGTTCGAGGATGCGGCGAAATCGGAAAACGAGGTAGCGATCCTCGGGTGATAAACGAAGGAAATACAGTCAGCAATGACACATATTCCGGGTTCGGTAAGTCTGGAGTCGTCCAAGTGCGCAAATGCACGTCATCCGCCTCATCGGCTGCGACCTCTGAGCGGAGAGGTGCCAAAGGCTGTTCCTCTCCACCGTGATTGTGCGAGTGGATCGGGGGAACGCCGTCTTCTGCGTTTTCTGCGGCGGAAGATAGCGGGGGTATCGCAACATCGGAGGAGTGAGAAGATGCAGATGGGAGGGAGTGCGAGAGAGCAGGCATGTCCAAGAATGGATCGCTTGGTGCTCGCGCGCGACTGCTGCAAGTGACCATGGAGATAGGCGATGGCTTTGGGGAATGAGAAGCTCCGAGAGCAGACAGTGCATTTGATCTGTTGTTCAAACGCAACGATGACGGCGGACAGGGGCCATAACCAGGACCTGCGTCAGAAGATGAGGTTTCCTCAAAGGCAAGAACCTACGAGCGGTAGTTGTCAAAGCATATGCTTATGAGGGAAAAAAAGGAGCCTACCCCTTTAAGGACGTCAATAGCTTCGAGCATGAAGTCTTTTCCACTGCATGAGACAGAGAGCGAATACCATCAAGTTTGAGATTAAGACAGATAGAAGGTAGTAGAGACGCACGCTGCCTCCTTGAACACAGCATCATCGAGTTCCCATTGAATTCTGTTGCCCCCGGCACCCCCAAGTTGTTCTGGGAGCACTTGTAATCGCATGACTGCCCACAACCCCTGAAAGAAAGGTTTCGTTCCTGGCATACCCATCGTACACCAAGTCCTTATGAATCTGTCCAAGCGGTCAAAACGCTCCTTTCTTGCCATTGGTCCACTTGGGTTTGCTCGGGAATGAGGCATCAACGACCCACCCGGCTGCGTAGCGCAGACGTGTGCCTGAAACTCCGCATGCCGTCGTGCGTTGACACTCGCGTGGTAAGCAGAGCGGACAGACGCTTGAAGGCGCGAGTAGAGCGCACGTTGTGATGGCGCTACGTTGTCCAGTGTTTGTGTCACGATGCGACCAGCGGTCTCGTCCTGGTCAAAGTACCTACAAACACCATGAACAAATGCCACCAAGAGAAAACATACAAATAGGGAGAGTACCACGAGCGACAATAGTCAGTGAATTTCTCGAGGTCACTTTGGGACACACCAAGAGGCGTCGAGGAGCGATTTCGGGCGGGGGGTGGGGGCCCAGGGCGACCACCCCTGCGGCCCCTAACCCTGCCACTGGGGAAAGAGGGTGACGATGGCGATGCTGGAACTGATTTAGGGAGAGTTGGGCTGGTAGGTGGTGAGGTGATGGAAGGTGAGGAAGGAAGATCATAAAGGAGTGTCTGGTGGCCTTGGTTGCTGACATGGACCGAGGACCTGGGAGGAAGAGCGCGCAGGGGGGGTGGGGGTGGGCGAGGACGGGGGGTTTCCAGACGATACGCAGCTACTGACATGGTGTTTCGAAACCAGTTCGAACTTGACGAGTAGTCTGCTCAGGAAGGGAGTTCACGGCAACGACTGAGCGGCTGGCCAGGGAGACAAATTGAATGTACAAGGCAAGAAATGGGTTAGTCCTCTACTACCGCACTCACGACTTCACAAGCGAGCGGTGAGCGGTGAGCCTGTGTAGGTGGTTCTCGCTGAGCCGTGCCGGGCCCTGAATGCGCTGACGACCAAGTCACTCCCGTTTTTGGTTGCCGCCTGCCACGAACCGACGAGAACCCGAACCCCCAAGTATCGCAACATCGTCTTGCTCGCTCTAATTCTCGCATATCAAGTTTCAGGTTGACACCGCCGGCTCAGACGACGCAGATGGTGTCTCATCTCTGATGGACCAGTGGCTGCAAAGATTTATGAATCACGGTGCACCACCCATCGTGAAATAAATCGACCCCTTCCCCCGGGTGGGGTTTTCCGGTCGCTCGAGGTGCAATTGACTATCGTTCAATGCTGGGTCTTTGCTAACCTACACCAGCCACCTACTTGGCCGATTTCCTGTCGTTGGTATCTCATCTCTCTACGTTTCAATGCGTCATTTCTACATGTTTGCAACCAGCGTGCTCCGCGGATTCCGTTATTAGATCCTCGAGGTTGGACCACGACTATGCTTGAGCACAGCTTGGTTATCCTCTGCTGCGCACTGCAACAAAATCGGACTGATTCGGATGGCCTCACTCGTCCGGTGCTCTTTGATCACTTGACGACTATGCTCATTGACCATGATCACCTCACCCCCATCGGCCCCCTCCAGTCTGATCAACCCGTGTTGGACATGTCATCAGTCTTATTCAAACACGGACCTCTCTAGCGTTGAGTCGGTGCCCTATTGAGTCAACGTGTCGTTGCCCACTCATGTTGGATCCAGACGCAGTCTACGTTGGTGCCACGCCCATGTCAATCGACTTGCACTACCCGGGTTTGTAGTGAGATCACCTCATCTTTGTCGTCATGTTCGAATGTGAGGGATCGCGTTCTGACCACGATTCCCTGCGCGGGGCCCGAGGCGACCCTCTTTCCATGTGTTCCTGGCAGGTCCCTGGGTGTCGTGATGCAATTTATCGTCAAGGGAGGAGGCGGTGCACATCAGGGTTCATCCGATAGTTCCGTTCGCTTTCTCTGTCTCTCTCTGTCTCTCTTTTGAACAG
>JBBPJW010001140.1:0-14987 GCA_038088935.1 Pulveroboletus aff. viridisquamosus
GTGACCTGGCTGTCGTGATCAGTCTTCCCCTTTCGCTGCGTTCTACCAACAGCCGAGCCATCGAGAGACGCAGTGGCATCATAGTAAAGGACGATACGACATGTGTCCTCGGGTTCACCGGTGGTCTCATGTAGCGTTCAAGGGATACTCTGAAGAAAATAGGCAAGGTTTGAGTAAAGAGTTATGGGGGTCATGGCAAACAAATTCGACAGGGAAATATTTGACAGAAGTACCGCTTACACTGTGGTGCCAATTGAAAAATCGACCTCGGATACTGTTTCAGGGATCGGATTCATCTTGAACTGAGCCAAACAGTACGCTGCGTGGAATAGTGCAGAAATGGTCACCCCCAACTTCTTCGTCTGTGCAACGATCGCAGCCGTTTCTGATTCTGATATGGTTCTGGTATACCGGAACGGTGGGTCGAACAGATTCGGAGGGCAGGTTGGGGGGGGGCAGGGTATGACGGAGCTGGGTTATGTATCATTCATCAGTCAAACGACAGGAAGCAAGGGAAAAAATGAGAAAATTATACCGTAGTCCTAGCGTCCTGCTCTGCAAACTCCTGCAGTAGTCTTGTTCCAACTGTCTCCCATTCTTTGCATGGCCCTCCTGTGGCAGTAATCGGATCGACAGGAAGATTCTTCCACTCTTCCGAAGGCCTGATTTTCACCTCCATGCCCTCATCAGAGATCCACCCACACATCAGGTTCAGTGCATGAAGTGCGGGTGCCGCATCAATGATGGAGTGAGAACCATGAAAGTATAAGCCGTATTCCTTTCGGTCATCGTCGTTCTTGTTAGAGGTCATAAGCAAGTAAACTCTGAGGAAGGTGACAGTGATATTCCCGTCCGTATAGGGCAGCCGTTTGAGATTGATGCTCTGAATGAACTCCGACAGGTTGAGTAATGGGCCTCGTTCTTCTACGACGAGGGCCAGACCGAGCCATGCCTTGCGATCGGCGGATGGGACGTATACCCATCGTGGAGATACGATGTCCTCTATGGTGCAAGCAATGATAGGGCAAACAAAACTAACACACACAAATGCATTTTAGCTTAAACTCCGACGGAATACTCGTAGAAGAGAAATATACTGCAGTGGGGGCGTTCTCACCGGAGATTGTCCAGAGCTCTCCGAGCACGATATTTCAATTCGTCTGTCCTCAGTGAGGAGGTAAAGCTAATACCAATGCAGACCTCGCCATCTCTGATGCAGAGTAAGTCATCTAACCATGTTGATAAAAAGAAGACGACTTGCGCATCGAATTTATTCCAATGTCTCTGCATGACAAGTTCGGAGCCAACCAAAGGTCTGTTGTAAGTAGGCACAATCAACCCGACCGTGGGTAGAATTGAGTAGGGACTAACCTAGTGTATGCAGGTGGGTCACGATTAGTGTCCAGGACCCACCCTGTTGCCGAAAGGGGTGGTAAACTAGACATTCTGATGGTCGTGAGCGTTGGGAGTTATTGCTATGGGTTATGGGTGGAGAGAATGAATCAGATCGACCTGGTGCTGGAATTCAATCACTCGGAAGAACAGGGAGGCTCGGTGAGAGGACCGAGATGCTATTTGTACCCAGTCTGTGGAGAGGTGGCTTGTTTAAGAATTGCCTCCTATACCTCCTCAATGACGGATTCCGATGATCACCGCGTGGTCTGATGCACGAGACGCATCGGGGTTAGAAGGATTGATTGAGGTGATAGATCGAGCAGAAGAGTGCTATATAGATGCATCATTAGTAAGATTCGTGATCCTGATAGTGACAGTCCTACAACACGTGGGCAAACTTGCCAGCACATTCCGAGGTCTTCCGCAGGAATGGCCAGCGAAACGGAGATGTCTGATAAAAGCTTGATAGCTACATTACGCACAACATGGGTTGAAACCGGTTAGTCTTGTCCACGAGCCGGTGAGTGATCGTGTAGGATTGACCAATCCAGGCCCGGTTCCCATGGATTTTTGTACTGAGGAAGGGCAGGTGCGCTGCCGATTTCGTTATAACGAATATACAGAGGCACAATATGGACGTGATAGTCATCACCATCGAGTTTGGCTGTTGCAGAGACAGGATGCTGCAACAAAACAAACATTCATGTTCAGCGTCGCAGGGCACCAAAAAGCACATGATGTAATAAAAACCAATGAATCAAGTAGAGGCAACCTTTTCATGAAGAACAATATTGCGATTCGGATGGAACTGATGTTAGCCATAATTTTTCACAACACCACGAGACGCGTAACTGCCAGAAGGCGCTTTCACCTGTGTCTGAGGATGACTGGTTCATTGAAAACATGACGACAGCTGGACAGACCCACACGGTAACACACGCAATGACTTGCGGCCATGACCTCAAACCAGTTGAGTCAGTAAAGGAAGAGTAGTGGGATTGGTTGATCCGGTGATCCGGCTTTGGCATGGAAGCATCCGGTCTACTTCTATTGAGTCTCTGACAGTGCTCCACACATCACGTGTTGTGTATCCCCATGTGGATTGCGCAATGGGCCGTGTTATACTCATACAGCTACTCAAACAGGGCCTTCGAACTGTTGGGAACACGACGAGACTGTTGGACTGCAGGATACTTGTAGTCACTTTATATTAGGTAGATAGGTTGTTGAAATTTCATTCTATTTATTTCATTCCTCTTCACTCTCCTTTCACCTTCGTCATTCTTTTCTTTCCGAGGCATACGCCGGACATTTCCTTACGTAATCGCGTCGTCCTTTTGAGTGCGGACACTGCCACGTTGCACCTCAGTCTTTCGTTCATACGAAACTGAGGTAAAGCCACTATACATTTTGTTACATTCATTAGCTGAACAGTACCTACAAGGTCTCCTTGTGTATAGGTTAGTTTAGAAGAATGTTTCAGTCTTTCATTCATACAAAACTGAGGTCTTCTTGTATATAGTTTGATATCCTCTGCAGTGCATCTCTCAAAAGGTTATAAGCTCTGCAAGCCCCATTTCTTCCATTTCAGCTGCAGGCCCCTCCTTATCCCCATCCACCAATTTATCAACTACCTCCAAGCATACCACACAGGCATCTAGCTGCCTGTATGATGTTCCATCTCTTGACAATGATGGTGCAAATTTCAGATGTGGAAATTATACATTTAAACCATCCTAGATGTTAGAGGCCTCTGAAGAGTTGTCACAGGCAAAGAAAGTAAACCAGACATGGCAACATGTCCTATTGAGTGCCTAGAGTGACTTGAGAAGGACAAGAAGATCCATATACAAATTACACTAACCTTAAAGAATAAACCCCTTAGTGGGGTACTTTATGCTGCAACAGTGCAAATGGTCTGGCAAAAGCTAAGTGAGCACTACAAAGGAAGAGGAAAACAGTAGATTATTTACCTGATCAATAAACTATTCTGCTGTAATCTATTGAATAACTTTCCTATAAAGACATAGTCAAACTTGATGTGACAAAAGGCTAACATATTGACTACTTTTGGTCAACCTCTTGATAACTCCCTCATTGTCATAGCCATGGTAATCTTCTTACCACTTTCCTACTCAATAATTCACACCATTCTCATGTTCACCAGTAACAAGCTATCAACAGATAGTGTGATTGTCTAGATTCTCATTAAAGAATAAACTTAAAAGTCTGCAGCACAAGCTATGTTGTTGGTCAAGGCCACAACAAAAACTAAGGCAAAGAATAATGAGGCTAAGAAGCAGAGAAAGAAAAGGAAAGGAAAATGCTCTTACTATGATCAACCAGGCCATTTTATGGCAAAGTGCCAAAAGAAAAAGGCTAATAAGGCAAATAAGGATTCTAGAGCCAAGGCAAATAAAAAACCGAAGAAAGAAGGTAGTAAGCTAATGGCCTAGATCACTTAAACAGCTACAAGTGACTCTTCACCTTCCCTTTGACTCTTTATGGCAGATAAAAATATTCAAACCTTTTAAAAGGAATGGATTATTGATTCTGGACATCTGCCTACATGAGCTTGCAGTGAAATTGGTTTAAGATCTACTGTTCCTTTAGCTCCCTCCAATCTGTTATTATTGGTAATGGATCTTTCATTTATGCATTTGGTATTGGGCATATTGATTTCAACCTGTAACTTGAAAATAGTTAAGTTAGTAAGACAATACTTTGTGACATGTTCTACATACCTGCCCTGGATAGCAACCTTGTGTCTATTTTATGCCTTGCCAAGCATGGAATACAAGTGATTTTCAACAACATAACCTGCTATATCAAAGATAAAGACCAGACTATAGGTATAGGACACAAACATAACTTACTTTATATGCTCAAAGCATTCAACTGCATTGAGGACCAAAGAGCCTACATCATGCACTTTTTCTTGCATTTTCTTGACCCAAATTATCCTTCATCTGCTTATGTATCTTGCTTTGAAGTGTCCAAGACTAGCCTTAACATCTGGTACCATCAATTTGACCATGTGCATTCTAGTGCAGTTCTTAACCTGTACCAAAAAGACATGGTTACAGGAATGGATATTAATAAGTAAGAGAAGCACACCAATTATTGCAAGCCTTGCTTTGATGGAAAGCAGCACTATGCTGTTATCCCTACCAAATCAGACACAAAACCACCTCAAGTCCTTTAGTGAACATATTTGGATATTTGTGGACCAATGGAGACAACATCTTACACTGAACACCACTACTTCATTACTTTTATTAATGACTACTCACATCAATTAGTGGTCAAGCTAATGAAATCCAAAGCTAAAGCTCTTACCTTGACAAAGGAGTACTTCCATTAGGCAGAAGCTGAAACCAGTGAGTGTGCTAATCTCTTTCACATCAATGGAGGTGGGGAATATGTATCAAGGGACTTTTAGGTGCATCTGGAGAATAAGAGAATGTATTATGAAATAATGAACACTTATACCCCTTAAGAGAACAGAGTGGCCAAGCATATAAATCACACCATAGTGGAAACAGCTTGCACCATGCTAAGTAATGCATGCCTGTCAAATCATTTTTGGTCAGATGCTATACTATATGCAATGTACCTTCTAAACTGTCTCCCAATACATGTGCTCAAAGATAATCTGACCCCACATAAGGCCTTCACTGGCAACAAACCATCAGTTGGACACATTTGTGTCTTTGATTGCAAGATGCATGTCCATGTACCAGATGCAAAATGATGCAAACTTAATCCTAAATTAATTGAATGCATTTTTTTGGATTTTGTGTTAAACTGTAAAGCTTTCATATACATGGAACATCAAAACAGCTGGATTATTGAGTTACATGATGTTGTTTTTGATGAGGGGAATGCACCAGAAACAAATTGTGTTACATTTGATGCATTTAACCTGCATACAAGAGAAGAAAGTGGCTTAACTTCAGCTTGTTATTTTACCTCAGCAGTTGATGAAGGTGATGCACCTGAAATGCTCTCTAAAGTCATAATTGAGCAGACTAATGATAATGCTAAAGAAGTTGATGAGGCCAGAGAGTTGACAACAATGGAAGGTAAGACTAAGAAAAGAAGTAATTAGCAATAATCATGTGAGATCAGCACACTATGAGAAGGACCATTAAGCACATCTGTGTACTCAAGGCAAAGCCAGATGTTATGTACTTAGCAAACACTAACAGTCTCAACATGTGATTGTGAGACTTCAATGTCAAAACAAGGATAACTCTAGGTTATGATTTGGTTCTTATTCAGAGTATTCTCCATGTATAAGTATTGGTCATGTGATGTGGCAGATCTCAGATGAGATCTAGATTAAGATTGATCTGTGGCAGAGATCTAGATGGTGATCCCCTCAGCCTTATGGCAGCCTGGCCATATTCATATCCACTTTTATAAGTACACTTCCCTTTTATTCTTCCATTTTCTCATGGTTGTGATTCTCTTCTATATCCCTTGATCCATAAGGCCACTGCCTTATTCCTACCCTCTGCCATATGCTTACTTATCTATTGGTTAGTGTGTACTTACTACCATTGGTCAAGTAGTGGTAGTTACCTTTCATGTACATGGTTCTTGTGCACAAGCTATTAATATATAATTGATAGGGAGAGACTTGGGGCAACCCAGTCTTAACCACCTTGTTACTAGTGCCACAAGCCTAGTCTTCTTTCAAAGTGGCTCATACCCTATATGGGTCAAGGCTCAATCCTCTCCTTTGCCTAGTTTGAGGCTCTAGTCTTAAAAGCCTACTTATTGTTGTTGTTTACCCTGTCCACTCACTGGTATTTGGTTAGATGTGGTTTGCACTCTTTGGGGTGCATAACACCAGAGAAATGAATCTAATGTGCACTCCAATAGTTCAATGCCTCTATAGTTCAAACATGCCCCCAAAATCTCAGTACTGGTATTCTCATATCTGATCCCTATTCTAACATCTGAGCTGCATAGGTCACAGCAAGTCTGTCAACCACCAAGGGAAGATAATAATGATGATTTCCTGGTAAACCCTTACCACAGGGAAAAGAGTCAGATAAATGACCACCAGCCAGAAACTGCTCAAAACCATTTATCTATGTTAGCTGAGACTGACAATAATGCAATGTGTAACCTAGGACACCTAGAGAAAGGAGCTCTCATGGTCCACAAGGCATTGCACCCAAGTCCTGATTCACTGCTTACATATCATGAAGCCATAAACTGCCCAGATGGCAAGTTATGGCATGCTGCAATGAAAGCTGAATTAAAAGCTTTCAAGGATATTGGCCTGTATAAAGAAGTTGATTAATCATCTGACCACAAAATTGTTGATTTGAAATGGGTCTTCAAAATCAAATGCAGACTGAGCAGTGAGATTGAGTAATACAAGATCCAACTAGTGGTAAAAGAATATATGCAGGAGTATGGGCTAGACTATCTTGATACTTTCACACTGGTCACTAAGTTTGCCACCATACAGTCCCTTCTAGCACTTGAAGTGCAATATGACCTTGAGATTCATCAAGTTGATGTTAAATCAGCTTTTCTCAATGGCAAATTGGAGGAAAGATTTACTTAAGACCTCCTTTAGGCTTGTGCACTCATCAAAACAAAGTTTGGTATCTTCTTCATGTCCTCTATGAAGTGGGAAGCTACCCGCTACTCCTTGATACTTGTGATGGCCTTGGTGGATGCTCCTTCCTTGAACCTTCTGTAGCTTTTGTACTAGTGGCTACAACTAGGCAACTTGTAGTTGGAGCCAAGTGGACTCTTGTATAAACCCTAGAGCCAGACAGTGAGTGAGAGCTGAAGAGGGATCCAACTAGGATCAGGTCTTAGATCACTACTGTGAATCTAGCTGAGAGGTCAAGAGAGCAAGACTGGGGAAACCCCAGCTTGCACCTCCTGCCTTATATATTGTCAAGCATAGTGCACAGACCATGTACAAAGGGTCTACCCTAAAGTAAGCTATCTGTGGTCACCAATAGCATAAGTAGCTCCTGCCTCTAAATAGATAGATGAGGGATAGCATGGGGTGGCAATGAGGAGTGAGGTAGTGGCCTCATGGATCAAGGGAGGGAAATAGAAGAGAAGCACTAGTCCCTGAGGAGGCATGGCTGCCTGGTGGCCAAGGAAATTTCATCTGGATCTCTGCCACAGATCAGATCCTAATCTAGATCATAAGATCAGATATCATCGGATAGATCTAGATCTTATCTAGAGATCTGCCACAACTCATAACTGTAGCATGCTTAAAGGAATACTCTGAATAAAGGGAAAGGACTTAGACCTTAGCCTAGGGTTTGCCTTATTAGGCAACTCATTCGCACGGTCATGTGCAACTGATCACATGACCAGTGCATCTCATGCTCCAAAGTTCCCATGGTCATGTGAGACCGTCATGTTAGGCTTGAGCCATAACACTCTATGGTCTCCAACAAGCTTCAAAAGCTTGGTATGATGCACTGCATGAGCTGTTTAATTTCCTTGGTTTTACTTATAGCAATGCTAATCACAGCCTTTTTTACAAGCAGAAACAAGATCAGTTTATTATTGTTGCTGTTTATGTGGACAACAAATTGATCTTGTTCAAGAGCTATTATAATTTTTTTTTCTTTATTTTCACCCACTTTGTACTTTACTTTGGCTCTTCACATGTCACATCATGTGACCATGGTAACCCTTACCATTTCACTCTTTCACTCTTCACATTTTTACATTTTCATCTCTTTACACATTATATTCTGGAATAATCTAGACCATAACATCATTATCTGGCAGTTATCATAAGATACTACTAAGATACTCACTTCTTTACTGCCATTGGTCAGCTTAATGTAGCATAGTTTAGGGCAGACCCTAGATGCATGGTCTGTGCACCTTTCTGTAGCATATATAAAGGGTTGGCATAAGCTAGAACAACCCAGTCTTGTGCACTTGAGCTCTAGGGCTTTATACAAGACACTTGACTCTTTTTATTACTTCCCTTTGCCTAGTTCTCAGTGGTTCTAGCACAAAACCACTGCTTGTCAGCACTTACCAGCTTTAGTATCAAGACATAAGGACAAAACAGCAGACACTATTTCAAGAGCTGCAAGAAGATTAAGAAATTCAAGTACATACTATTAGCCAAGTATGAGATAACAGATCTTGGCAAAACATGCTGGATCCTGGGAATAAAGGTTATCAGAGATAGAGATAAGAGCATAATCTTCCTCTTACAGCATCACTATGCCCAAACTATCCTGGAATGCTTCAGGATAAAAAATGGATACACTGTAATAACACCCATGAATGCCAACAGCAGGCTTTCTAGAGTAGAGACAGCCATGATTGACATCAAAGCCTACCAGAGTAGATTAGAAGATTTGATGTATGCCATGCTTGTGACTTAGCCCAATCTTATGTTTGCAGTGGGTGTATTAAGCAGATATACTGCCATATCTGATGAAATCCACTGGACAGTCCTCAAACATACTTACCACTATCTATATGGGACAGCCAACATGTGGCTCACTTACAGAAGGTTCAACACCTTCAAACTATTGGGCTATGTGAATATGGATTGGGCCAGAGATATGAATGATTGAAAATCCATCTCAAAATGCATTTTTATGCTAGCAGGTGGTGCCATCAATTGGACCTTGAAGAAATAGAGCTCTATTGCCCTGTTAATAACTAAGACTGAGTATATGGTGGCAACCATAGCCGCAAAAGAGGCTACATGGCTGAAGATCTTATTTTCAGAACTTGTGCCTTTTCTTGTGCAGTTTGCCATTATCATTTCAGTTGACAATCAATCTGTGATGTCATTAGTGAAGAACACAGTACTCCATGATTGGATGAAGCATATTACTATTTGACATCATTTCATCTATGAGAAGATCACAGCAGGAGATGTTTTACTCAAGTACCTTCCCACCAACATGCAGATCACTGACATTTTGACCAAGGTGTTGAGTTGAAAAAAACACATCCATTTTGCAGAGGAAATGGATTTGATGCTGTAAGATGAAATGATTTAGTGAGTGGGTATGTTGAAATTTTATTCTATTTATTTTATTTCTCTTCACTCTTCATTCTTCTTTATTATTATTTTTTTCTGAGGCATACTGTTATGCACTCAGCAAACACTGACAGTTTCCTCATGTGACCATGGGACTTACTTGTCTCATAAGAATAAACTCTAGGCTTAGATTTGATTCTTTATATTAGAGTATCTTTTACTTATGGGTTAGTTACATAATGTGGCTAGATCTCAGATGAGATCTTAGATCAATACTAATGACATCTGATCTAATGAATCTAGATTAGGATCTAATCTGTGGCAGAAATCTAGATAGATTTCCTTAGCCTTATGATTGCCATGCCCCATTCATATCCATTGACCCTGAGTTCTCTTCCATTCTCCCACATCCTCATAGTGTGGTTCCTCTTCTAAATTCCTTGATCTGTGAGGCTGCTGCCTTATTCATTACTTATGCCCTATGCTCTATTTCCTATTTAGGTAGATACAAGCAGTTACTGCTATTGGTGACCATAGGTAGTAGATTACTCATTCTGTGTAGAGACTATGCCTTCTAGCAATATATATACAGGGTGGGCAAGACCTGGAGTCTCTCCAGTCTTGATTAGTTGTATCATATGCTTACTCCTTCTACTTGGGCTTTGCTTTGTGGAGTTAACCTGAGTTACTTCCTTGTCTCTTTCTTGCAGCCTAAGCATTGGTTTCTGGTGTTAACTTGGGTTTCTCTTATCAAGTCTCACAAGTCTAGTTTGGAGCCACTAGTGCAAAAGCCCTCTTGTTGTTATTAGTTGCCTGTCAATCACTGGTGTTTATTGCCAGTATTTGGATTGCACTTTTTGAGTACATAACACATACACTGGACATTTCCTTATGTAATTGTATTATCCTTTTGAGTGTAAACTGTTACAATTCCCCTGTTTCTTTTCTTTTTCCACTGTGTTTCATATTCACATGTCCTGGATGCTTTCTTGTTCATGTTCTGGAACCTTTGCCTTCTTCTGTTCCAGAATATTCTCTGACTCATTAAACATTACTCATGATCCACATTCCTCACATGATTACTTAGTATGTACAGGATGCTTCTCCTGTGTTCCATCCATTTCCACATGGATCACTTACTTAGCACTTGTTATCCCTATGACTCATTCAACTGAGTCTGAACCTTGTTTTCCCTGTACTATAAAGTAGCATACTTTGCCTTCTCTCTCCTTATGCTACTTCTACCTTCTACTTCCACATACATTGATTCACTCAATACCTTGGCCACTTAGAGGCTACCTTCTCTCAGCAATATACAACCCTTCTTAGTCCACACATTAGTGTACTGTCATCCTTGTATTATACCACTCCTTGTTACAAGCTAACTCTTCATTGAGCTCACCCCACTCATGGTTCCCTCTTCCAAAGGTTTACACCTGACTCTACCCAGGCCTAGCAAAACAAAAGAAGTAGTGTAACTTTTGTGACTACCATCACTGTAGCTTGCCCATCATACCACCCAAGCAACCCATATTTCTTGACTCCCTCTGGGGCAAACATCAATTGTCTCCTGCAGAGGACTCCCTTGATTCTTCTGAAACAGAAGAAACCCTTGCCCATCATCCTTCCTCACCAGAAGATCCCCTTGGTGATATTCTAGTTTCTTCCTCTAAGGAGCAGAAATTTAACCAAACTGTTGCCCACAAACTTGCAACCTCTCTACAGATCCTGAGTACCCCCACTCCATCTTCTCCTACTTCTACTCACTGACAGCTCCCCTTTTCCATCCCCAGAACCAACATGTCTGACTTTACTGCAACTACCAAACCAACTGAACTTCACCTTGGCATCCTGGAGTACTATGATGGAGATAAGTCAAAAGCCAAGAACTGGATGGACTCAGTTCAGTTCTACCTCTTTGTCAACCAATCCATTTACAACACTAACAAGAAGCAAGTCACTTTCACTCTCTTCTACATAACCAAGGGCCCTGCCCAATTTTGGGCTGCCACCCATAGGAAATAATGCATCAAAGGCACCTCTGTCTCCATGGGATCCTTTACCAACCTAATCTCAGCCTTTTTGGCTGCATTCCAGAATCAGGACACAGTTAGCTCCACCATCTATTGGCTCACCAACATCCAGATGAGACTTACCAAGAAAGGAGAATGGTCTCCACCCCTTATAAAGTACACTGCCAAGTTCCAGAGCCATGCTGTCACTTCCAAGATCAAGAATGATACTGTCTTGATTAGCTACTACAAAATGGGCCTAGCCCTCTGGATCTCTCATTGTATCTACTCCATAGAGAATGTGCCCACCAAGATTGTGGACTGGTACACCAAAGCTGTCCACTTCAACAGCACCAATGAATGATCCAAGTTTGTTGAACAATAAAGGAAAACCCCTAGAGCTTTTGCCTGGACTTCTGCTATATCCTTGAACCCCCAGATTGAAAAAGATCTGAATACCATGGATGTTGATTTCATCAAAATCAACAAACTCTTCCCCCAAAAGTGAGAGTACTGCTGAATAAACAAGCTCTGATTCTGCTGCTGAAAACCCAGACACTCTACCAACAAATGTCCAACCTTCTCTTCTCCCTTCTCTA
Organism: Pulveroboletus aff. viridisquamosus; assembly: GCA_038088935.1. Lineage (NCBI taxonomy): Eukaryota > Fungi > Basidiomycota > Agaricomycetes > Boletales > Boletaceae > Pulveroboletus > Pulveroboletus aff. viridisquamosus. The sequence goes on from JBBPJW010001140.1 coordinate 12,021, forward strand.
GCCAGCCAAAGAAGAGAATGCCTCAAGTAAAGAAAATCTTGGCTGAAGAACCCTCAGGAATAAAGGAGGTTAGTGACAAAGAAGAGGTCAAAGTTGGTGTTATGCACTGTGAGATCACAGTGCCACCAACTCAAAAGAGAAAAGGAAAAGTATAAGGGGAGCCTGAGTTAACATGAGTATGATACAAGTGCTCAAGACTGGGGTCTTGAGATGCTAAGGCTACAGTATTTATATGTCTATACTCTGCACATGGACCAGCATTCTAATGGGAATGTTCCCATGCATGAGGCACAGGGATCAAAAAAAGAAAAGAAGCATTCATGGGATTTATCAAGGGTCCAGCTTCTGAAATGGAAAAGAAGGAGTGGAAATGAAAAAAAGCATAGGGTCTTAAGGCATGAGGCTAACCCTATGCCCTGGATCATGTGATCTGTTACATGCCCTGATAAGATAAAAGATTAGATAACCATGTGATGAAGATAAGATAAAGTCACATGATCAAGAAAAGAAAAAATGTGTTATAACACTACCCCCTTTTTAGCTCTCAGATTCCAGATGAGAGACATGTAGTGGTGCTTCAGAGGTAAAATTTTGATAGGGATGGAAAAGTGAAGTGAAGTGTAGGTAAGAGGAGGTAATCAAGCAATGAGGTGCGGATGAATGAAGCTTGTGGAAGTTATGAACCAGATCTGGGGCATTAGCAATATCCTGCTTTGATTGCCATGTTTGATCCTTCACTGAATACCCCTTCCAATAAACCAAATACTCCAGCTTGCCTTTTGTGAACCAAGAGTCCACTATCTCCTTGACCTCATATTCCAAATTGCCTTCTTCTGTGACCACAATAGAATCTGGAAGATGGACCTTATGATCAGCCAAAGGCTCTTCTGCTTGTTTGATTCAACTAATGTTGACCATAGAATGGATCCTTATTTTCTTTAGTAACTGGAGAGTAACTGCATTAGGGAGGACATGAATAACTTTGTAAGGTCCTATCCAATGTTGTGTCAACTTCTTTGCCAGATACAGAAGTGAAAGATTTTTGGTGGACAGCATAACACTGTCTCCTACAGAATATGAGTTGTAATGTGGTTTCAAATTCCTTTTAAGCATAGTGGTGTGCAACTTTTTAAGGGACTGCTGAATGTCCTTGAATGATTTGAATAGCTGTTGTAAGAAAGGTGAAGATTACAGAGGACCTTCAAAACCCATTCATGGCAAGAAATGCTTGGTAATGGAAAAAGGAGAAGTTTTTGTAACAGAGGAAAAAGAGTTGTTGTGATGGAACTCTGCCAACTTAACCCATTTGACCCAATTGCCCTGTTTCTTGGCAACAAAAGTTCACAGGTACTTCTCCAATTCCTGATTTATGTGCTCCATTTGCCTATTCATCTGAGAATAATATGCTGTTGAGGTTTTAGAAGAGATGTGTAGGGCAAGGTGAAGTTGTTTGGTGAACTCTGAAATGAATTGTGGTCCCTGATCTGACACCAGAGAGTGGGGAAGTCCATGACATGACCAAACATGGTCTCAGAAAAGTTTAGCTAAATCTAGAGAAGAAAGAGAAGAAGAACAAGGAATAAAAACAACCTCCTTTGAAAATCTGTCCACCACCACCATAATACTATCCTTTCCATTTACTAATGGTAGACCTGTGACCAAGTCAACTGAAATATCTTGCCAGGGAGATGTAGCCACTGAAAGAGGAAGAATAGGAGCCTGTTTCTCTGCTTCTTTTGCCATGGCACAGGTAGGGCAATGGCTGATGAAAGCATTAATATCTTTCTTCAAGGAAGGCCAATAATAGTATCATGTTAACAACTGAAATGTTCTGGAGATGCCAGAGTGTCCTCCAATGGGTAAAAAATGACTTAAACAAAGAAGTTGAGAATAAAGTTTCAAGGAAACAAATATCTGATTATGAGAATTTTTAAATACTTGGTGATCTTTGTCATAACATCAAAACAAGGGTAACAAGAGCCCTCAAGAAGCAGCAACAACTTCCAAGAAAAAGGAAGAGGAAGTGTCAATAGTACAAACAAATAGGTGGGAAGGAAGAAAAACAATATCTTTATTTAAGTTGGGGGGAAAGGGTGGTCCAGTTAGTGAGATAAAGCATCTGCATGACCATTAGAAGATTCTGGTTTGTGAATGAAAACATGATTGAACTCAAAAAGAAATGCCTGCCAATGCACTTGATAAGAAGATAAATCTTGGGGTTTATGCCAGTATTCCAGGTTTTTGTGGTCTGTTCAAATTTCAAAATGAGGACAACCAATTACATAATGCTGCCAAGCTTTCAAAGCATTGATAATGGTGAGAAGTTCCTTGTCATAAATTGGATAATTGAGCTTAGTGGGTAAAAATGCTTTGGACATATATGCTGCAGGGTGCCAAGCTCCATCAGAGAGTTTGAAAGAAAGGACTGCACCCATAGCCATTTGTGAGGCATTGGTCTCAATGCAAAGAGGGCAGAAGGAGTCAGGGAAAACAAGAAGAGGATCAGAGGAAAGAAGATGCTTGAGCTGGTCAAAAGCCCATATGCAGTCCTTAGTCCATTGAAAAGGAACAGTTTTGCACATGAGCACATGGAGGGGATGAGCAATGGCAGCAAAGTTAGGAACAAAATGATGATAGTAATTGGCAAGTTGCAAAAATGATTGAACTTGTTTGATAGTGTGAGGGACCAACCAATCAGAAATTGCTTTGGTCTTGTTTAATTGCATCTTCACCCCCTTTTTAGAGATAATCATGCTGAGATAGTCAACCTCTTCTTGCACAAAATGACATTTGGAAGGTTTGAGGAACAAATCATGATTCTTGAGGCATTGAAGAACCTTCTGTACTGTGTGGAAATGTTCAGTATGTGGTTTGTTCTTTGTGAAGATGATGATATCATCTATGTAGATAAGAACTTCAGACCACATGTTAGCAAAGATATCATTTACCATGTTTTGGAAAGTGCCT